>CAUYUJ010017682.1:563647-600138 GCA_963575745.1 Prorocentrum cordatum | reverse complement strand
GCGTTTATGCATACAAATTTGTGTCTACGACGCCATGGTGTTACACATCGCACATTCACCGCTAATCAACGCACATGTACGCGGTTAAACGCTCGTGCAGCATACAAATCATACGTATATAATGTACCACAAGCCGCATGCAGCGTTACGCCTAAGCTTACATGCATGTAGATCAGAACGCCCCGCGTCGACCCGAACAGCTTTGAAGCATGGCCCACGATATATGTAGCAAACAAGCCTGTCACATTCGCGGGCGCGAATGTGCAATGTTTCGCACTGCGACCCAGAAGAGTGGAGCCCCTCCTCTCCTCTTCTCACCCTCGCGGGGCCAATGATCGCCTCCCGTCTCTCCCGCCCGTCAGGTGGTCGACCTTCGGGTCTTGCCCTCTGGGCTCCACCTGACGGGAGTGGGGGAGATGGGGGGGGGGGGCTGATGATTGGCCTCGCCTTCCGAAGCCGCGGGCTGCTGACAATCGCTGTTCCCCGAGTGTTTTCACAGTTCAGAGGCTCCTTATTGCCCTCGTGGTGCAGGGCAGCCCCTAAGCCCCCCATCACAGGGCGCTGCAGACTGCATGTGGGCCCCACCCTCCCCCGCCCCCCCTCAGCATATGTAGCTGATCCCTAAACAGTAGGCCCTCAGGGTAAAGTTAGAACGCCAGCAGCCATGCAGCAAACATTACAATTGTATGCGTGCTGGTCAGAATGACCCGCGCGCCTTTTTGACGTCCTGACTTGTGGAACATTGCCCCTCAGAGCATTGACTGGTTGATATATATATATATATATATATATATATATATGGATGCCGTACTCGTGCGCTCTTTTTCCGATGGCCCAGCGGCAGACAACGTGCCAAGGAAGCCTCGCGCCGAGACAAGGCGGTGGAGGCCCAACCGTGTCCCCAGGGCAGGGGGGCTCCGACGCAGGCCGAAAAAGGCCCACATCCCAAAGATGAGTTGGACACTCCCGACAATTCAGTGGATCGAGCCATCCCAAAGGGAGGGGGGACCATCCCAAACGCACACATGTTTTCACCCCCCCCCGACATCTCAACATTGCAAGTCGCCCACACGTATAATACAGCACGTAACTATATCAAAGGCAGATCGGCCATCGCAGAAACAGTCCTTCCCAACAAAACATGTACGCTCACCCCAACCGAAAACCTTTCCCGAATAGACTCCTCCCATCATGTGGGTAGCCCCCGCCCACCCCCGACCCCCCCCCAAAACTCCTTGGGCTTGGAGGCTCTTCGCGTCACGATGACGTCCGCACGCACCGACCTATACCGACATACCGCTGCAACGCGTGCAACGCATTGCAACTGCTGCGCGAGCGTAAACCACAACCCCCACTCACGGGGCCGCCTCCACCAGCCCGCGCTTGATGGCGTCCTGCAGGAACGCGACCACGGCGTTGTACGCCTGCTTCTCAGAAGACACGTTGCGATGGTCGAACTTCCTTTTAACCTTGTTGCATCCGTCAAGCAAGACGCCATGCGGTAGCTTTGCCGTCCACTTTGACTCAGACCTGCATTTAAACAGCCAGCAGCCATTGGGCTTCTTGAACGACCCCAGCTCGACGGCGTTGCAACTGCTGCCACTGCTGCGCGTATAGCGTGGGATCACCCCTTTGAGTGCACGGCTGCATGTGTGCTTCACCTTGGGCCGAATCGTGGGCTTGAGCATCTTCATGAGGCACGCGGCGCAATGTGCTGGGGCTGGCCCCGCCGCCTCCGTCGCTGACGTCTCCTTCGCCGCCGCCCCTGAGCTTGCTGCGCCGCCCGCTGCGCCGCCTCCTCCTTCTTTGCCTCCTCGGCAGCCCTGCTCTCGAATATGCCCTTCATGAGCGAACATCCCCGAGTCCACCGCTCCTGCCGCGCTGCCCTCATCCACCGTGCCGAATCCCATCGCCGCACAGTCGCACTGCTTAAGCTGCTTGAGCTCGAGCTCTTCGAGCTCGAGCTCGACGAACTCGTCGAGCGGGAGCGGCTTCTCGAGCCCGATCTCACCATGGCGGCCCGAGGGACCGATTGCAACATGCAATATGCACAAGTGCAAACAGTTGGCCGCCGATGTCGCAACCGATGTTTGAGGCAAAATAGCCGCGGGCGGATGATCTGCCACCCAGTCAGGCGCTGATGGCACTGCGTAGATCGCACCACATATTATTCCCACAGCCCAGCGTAGCGTGACATCAACGTTATCACGCTCGCTCGCATAACATAGCACGGCATCGCATTCATCATTGGCGTAGCACGTTGACACGCGTAGCATAGCGCAGCATATCAGGTATTATGTCGTTGCTGCGGCTGGTGGCGCCCCAGGGCGCGCATGCACGTGTGCAACTCTGCGCTTGCAAATCATGTGCACCACAGCGTTTGCCACAAGCGGTTCTTATCGGAAATATGACACCCAGTAGCTCTGATACGCTCGATCGTGCTTCATAGCGATAGCATGTTGACCCGATGTATCCCAAACCATTGGCGTGCGCGATCGCATGCATTAGATGCGCAAAGATAAAGGTGCAAAGGTAACCAGTCGCGAAGAGTGAATGCACGCCCCTAACACACGACCCACACATCCCTAAAGCATGGTCATTGGAACAACACTAAGTTAACACACAGCCCCTAAAACATCTCTAAAGCACGGTCCTGAAACTTCCCTAAAGCACTGCCCCTGAAACATCACTAAGGTAAAACGCAGCCCCCAAAATATTACTGAAGCACCGCCCCTGAAACTTCCCTATAGGGCACGGCCCCTGCAGCATCCCTAAGGTAAAACACAGCCCCTAAAACATCACTAAAGCAAGGCCACTGACACATCCCTAAAGGACGGCCCCTGCAACACCCCTAAGTTAAAACACAGCCCCCAAAACATCCCTAAAGCATTGCCCATGGAACATCCTTAGCACGGCCCACTGGAACATCCCTACAAGGTAAAACACAGCCCCCAAAACATCCGCAAATCACTGCCACTGAAACTTCGCTAAATCACAGACGCAGCCACTAAAACATCATTAAATCATTTAGCCTGAATCATCACTCAAGCACGGCCCTGAAACATCCCTAAGGTGAAGCACAACCCCCATAACACACCACTAAAGCACGGCCCCTGAAACTTCCCTAAAGCACGGCCCCTGAAATGCCCATAAGGTAAAGCACAGCACATAAAACATCCCTAAATCACGGCCCCTGAAACATCTATATAAAGCACAGCCTCTGGAACATCCCTAAAGTGAAACACAACCCCAACACATAACTAAAGCACGGCTCCTGAGCCATCCCTAAAGCACTGCCCCTTCAACATCTATGCTGTGAAGCGCAGCCCCTAAACCACCCCAAAGCACAACCCCCTGGCGGTGGGGCGGGGGGCGTGGGGGGGGGGGGGGGGGGGGGAGGGAGAGGGGAGGGCGGAGGGAGAGAGGGAGTTGGCGGGGAGGGGGGAGGGGAGGATGGAGAGTGGTGGTGGTGGTGGTGGTAGGTGGGTGGGTGGGGTGGGGTGGGGTGGGTGGTGGGGGGTGGGGGAGGGGGGTGGTGTGTGTTAGTGTGTGTGTGTGTGTGTGTGTTGCGTGTGGTGGTGTAGTTGTGTGTGTGTGTGTGTGGTCGTGTGTGTGTGTGTGTGTGTGTGTGTGTGTGTGTGTGTTGTGACTTGCTGTGGTGTGTGTTGTAGTGTTTGGGGGAGGGGGGGGGGGGGGGAGAGAGAGGGTGAGGGGGGTATGGGTGAGGTGGTGGCGTGGGTGGGTGGGGCCATTCCCACCAGCCCTCTGGGCGTAGGTGGTTTAGGGAGTTTCCTCTTCCAACCTCCTTCTTCCCCTTCGGGGAGGGGTTTACCCCTCCCCCCTACGCCCTAGGGTACTTTTTCGCCCAAGACGGCTCCATAGCGCCTCGGAGATCCCAAGATGAGCTCCAAGGTGGCCCAAGATAGCCGAAGATGCCTCAATATGGCTCAAGAGGTCCCAAGACCGCTCCAAGATAACCCCAAGAGACCAGATAGCTCCCCAAGGAGCCACCCCCCAATATGCCAAAATCGTTCAAAAACTTAAGGAAACACATTATTTTCTGCTTCTCGCTTTTTCGCTTCCGATTGCTATCCGAGGCTTCAATATAGCCCCAAAAGAGCCCAAAAGGGCCCCAAGATGAGCCCACGAGAGCCCCAAGACGGCCCCAAGAGCGCCCAAGAGCGCTCCAAGAGCGCCCCAAGAGGGGTCCAAGAGGCGATTCTGGGGGCTCTAGAGGGGCAAGGCTTGATCGATCTCCTTCAAGATTGCCCCAAGAGGCGCTCCTAGGAGGCCCCCAGAGGCGCCAAGATGGCCCCAAGATGGCCCCAAGCGGCTCTCAAGATGCTCCCAAGAGGCCTCCAAGAAGCGCCCAAGTGATATCCCAAGAGGCTCCGAGATGCATCCAAAATACCTTTGGCCATTTTGCTCGCCCTCCTCCTCCTCCTCCTCCTCCTCCTTCTCCTGCTCCTCCGTCCTCCGTCCTCCGTCCTCCGTCCTCCTCCTCCTCCTCCTCCTCCTCCTCCTCCCCCTCCTCCTATTCATCTTCCTTCTCCCCACTCCCTCATCCATCCATCCAGCATCCTCCGTCTCCTCCTTCCTCCTTCGCACGGTTCGGCTGTCCCCCTCCTTGCTCCTGCACTTCCCTGATCACCTCAACTCGCCTGGGCGTTGTTTCTGGATGGGCTGGTGGAGATACGCGAAGCGTCTAGAATTGTGCGTGCGGCCATGCTGGGGGCATTTGTGTGTGCAGCCTGGTTGGGGGAATTTGTGTGTGCAGCCAAGCTGGGGGCATTTGTGCGTGCAGCCTGGCTCGGGGCATTTCTGCGTGCATGGAACACTGCCTCACGAGTTTTCTCTTCCGCCTCCACCTCCCATCATCCAGAGGGGAAGAGGGGGGAGGAGGGAGGGGAGGGGGGAGGGGGAGAGGGGGGAGACGGGGGCGGTGGCTTGTAAGTCTATGTTCCAATCAGAGCCCACGAGTATCCATCATACGGCTTACATACTAAAACGTCTTCTCATCACAGTATAGGCGAATGAGGCGAGATGACGCGGGGTGCTGCTGAGGGCTCCATACAGGATTGTAACATCGCACCAGGTGCGTCGGCCGACCCTCAGTGAGTTCGAGATGCTGGAACGCTCGCAGAGAGGGAAGCTGCCCTGAGGCCATGGATCGGGGAATGTGAAAAAGGGGAGGGCGGGTGGACAAGGATTACAAGGAGGATGCGGGAGAGAAACGATGGTGACAACACCAAGCCCTCACCCCCCAGTGCAGCAAGCACTTATAAAATTCTTGACGCTTTGCGTATCCCCACCTGCCCATCCAGAAACGATGTCCCCTCTGTCGGGAGAAGGAATGACGGGACGCACATAGACAGCGCGAGCGTGTGACTGGTCATGCTGCCGCTGCTGTTGCTGGTGATGCGCGTGCTGCTGGTGCTGGTGCTGATGTTGGTTATCTTGCTGCTGGTGCTGCTGCTGGTGCTGCTGGTGGTGGTGCTGCTGCTGATGCTGCTGTGCTGCTGGAGTTGCCGCTGGTGCTACTGTTGATGGTGATTGTGCTGTTGTTGGTGCTGCTGCTGATGGCGCGGCTTCTCGTTCTGATGGTCCTGCTGCTGGTGTTGCGGGTGCTGCTGCTACTGGTGCTACTGCTGGTGCTGCTGATGGTGTCGCTGATGGTGCTGCTGGTGACGGCGGCGGTGCTGCTGGTGCTGCCGCCGCTGCTAGTGCTGTGGCTGGTGGTTGCGGTGCTGCTGCTGCTGCTGGCGCTGCTGATGCTGGTGCGGGCAGTGATGGTGGGAGCAAATTAGGTTAACGACCGCCTCGGGAGCGCGTTCTCGATCGGACTTTTGGAGAGGTTGCCCTCTTGGGGCACTATTGCGGGTCTCTTTTGGTAGATCTTGGGGCCCTCGTAGACATCTTGGGGCCGTCTTGCCTATGCTGTTCAAAAAGAAAAGGGCCATTCGGATCCCCCCCCCCCCCATCAGAGGCTCAGAAAGGGCGCCCTGAGGCACTCACGGGCCGTCCTTGGAGTGCTGGCGCTCTGGCTGTTTGGGGTTCCATTGTGGAAATCGTGAGGTATCAAGAGCCAATGGAAAGCGATACGGCCAGAATGCAATGACAGACATGTGTTATTTAGATGTTGGAATTGCTTTTCCGATGGCTCGAATGCCACTTGGAATCATCTTGGGGCCGTAGCTTGGACAATCTAGAATCTTGGATGCGAATTCCAATTAAGCTCTCTGAGGCCACCGCAACCTTGGGCCGAAAATTGACAATCTGCCCCCTTCCCTCCCACCCACCTACCTCCTCCCCCCCCTTCCCACCCCCCGCCCCCGCCCGCCATCCCCCCGCCCACCCGCCCACCCGCGCACGCACAACACACACGCACACCACAACGCATACACGCACATCTACACACTTTTCCCCGAGGAGCGCACCGTGCTTCACGCGCGAGACACACCTACACACACCCCTTCCCTCCCCCCCCGCCCCAGACCCAAGGGGCGTTGTATAGGGCACACACACGCGCGCACACCGCGCACCTCCCCCACCCTTCCCCGAGCAAGTGAAGGAGGAAGCTGTGGCGGAGAGAAGGAAAATTACGCTAAACCACCGCAGCCCAAAAGGGCTCGCGGGATGATCTGACGCCTAGCAGGGCAAACGTGACTTATCGATTGTTAACTCTCGCGCGCGCGCGACATTTGTGGGCGCTGGCGCGTGCGCCTGCATGTGAATAACATATGTGCTTGTCATGACATGCCATTCTAGTTATGGGCACTGATCTCGAGCGCGCGCGCTTCCATGACATATTTCCCTCAAGTAATCGAGTCATTCACGCTGTATGCTAGGTGCAGAGTAGGATTTGAGAATGTCCACTCCTACCAAGCTCATCGCGGAGCTGGCCAACCTCCCCAAGTTCTTTGAGGAGCAGAAGCAGTGCAACCTCGACTCGGATGCCATGTCTGAGTTGATGCGCGCGCAGGCAACGTGCATCAGCGCAAAGATCAGGTCGCTCATTGAGTGCGACTTACGATCCGCAACGGAGTTGACTAAGGCCGTCCACGGCGTCGGGTGGGACAAGGAGACAACGGCTAAGTTGGCTACGCTGGTGAACGAGATGAAGAACAAGCTCGAGGATGGGAACCCTAACGCAAGGCGGCCGAACCAAAAGTGCTCATCATTCAACATGTACTTGACTGATATCGAGTACACGACCCTCGCGGACAGCATGACGCCTTGGTCTGCTAAGTTCGCAGTTGTGAAAAAGAGGTGCTTCTTCATCGGGCTCCTCCTGCCGAGTGAGAAGACGAAAGGGCACATCTTGGAGTGCATCTATGTGGCCAACGGGCTGCCGCTGGAGAAGGGGAAAGATTGGTTCGCCCATTTGAATAACATCAAGGAGGCGCTTGCGCCGCTGGGCACTGTCAAGTACCCATTTGAGTTTATGACAGAGTTTCCGCTTTCGCCCAAGGATCTCCCGAGTGAAACCTACAAGCATGCATACGAGACGGACCCGCCGTCGATGAAGGAGTACCGCGAGCTGACGTTCGGAACAGTCCGACAGAGCTCGACCGCCTATAAGCGCGCGCATACGGGAGCTGAAGAAGCGGAGTCGCAGCTGGCCCTCAATAAGAAGAGCCCGCCCATGCTGAACCTGTGCGCTCCATCCGCAACCGACCCCAATCAGTTCATGGCGGAAGCCTGCAGGCAGATCGGCGCCCAGATGCTCCTGCAGGGCATGATGAAGGGTCTCCCTAGCACGAGTGCAGGCATGGACCCGTATAACATGCTGCAGTGCCTCCGTTCTTCCGCCGACGCGGGCGCGTCGTCGGCCTCGCACCTGCCCGAGCCGAAGGGCAGCCGCTCCGCCGCCGAGCCCGCCGAAGCGGCCGAGCCCAAGGCTGGCGTCCGCGCCGACGACAGCGCTGGAACATTCCCCATGGCTCCCCCAGCTGTCGACGAGAAGGCTGGCGCCTGCGCCGACGACAGCGATGCGAGCGAGGAATCTGCTGCGGAGCGCTTGCGCACGAAGGCGACAGGCAAGGGCAAAGCGGCTGGCCGCATGCCGCGCCCCGCAGCTTCGGCCTCCGCTGCAAAGCGCCCCGCGTCGGCCGCCCCTTCGTCGGGCGACGCCGATCCGCCACCGATGAAGAAGGCGAAAGAGGCCAGGATGGGCGGCGTCACAGAGAGTGATTTGCCAAAGGGCTTCAAGCTCAATCTGAAGGAGTTTCTCTCCAAGAGTGTCGCAGCAAAATACCCGTCCAAGGGCGCATACACCTCCAAGCTATACACGGAGGGTGGGAAGCAGGCCAGGGATAAAAAATTGAGCTCGGACGATGTGAAGCTCGCCCAGAAGGTCGCGTACGGCATTGGCTCATCTTTCTGGGCCAACTGTGGCATGTAGGGGCGTGTGCGCCGTTGCAGGAGCTCGCAGCGCTAAATACTAGGCAACGATTGCATTCGTGCACGCGGCGAGTGCACGCGTGCAGCCGCGCATGCCGTATCTTTTTGCGATGAAACATTGCCAACCTTATTATTTCTCTTTCCCCCGCTCTTTCTCTCGCTCTCTATCTCGCTTTATCTCGCATTACGTTCACCCGCCATCATTCCCAATCTTCCCATAGCGTTCACTTTCTATGCTATCCTTTTCCGCCACCGCTCCCCCTCTATATGCCCCGCGCATATATTTTTTATATATATATATATATATTTATATCCCATCTCTCTGCCCAATATCCTTACATATAAGCCCTCTCTATACAAAGAGCCCTTTCTCCTCGAACACATCCCATCACACTCTCTCTATATATAGCTCTCTTTCTCTCTCTCTCTCTCTCTCTTCCTCGCGCTCGCACGTTCTCCCTTTCGCTCCATTTCATTCTCCCTCGTTATCGTGATCTCACTCCCCTCTATATATCTCTCTCTCTATATATCTCTCTCTCTCTCTCTCTCTCCTGTCACACCTCCCGCCTACCCCTTCTCACCTGCATCCGATTGTCTCCCCAGCCCTCTGATTATCCATCCATCCACCCGCCCGCCCTTTCAGCCTACCAGCGTCGTCGCATCGCCATCCCCCGCACGCCGCGCTACCACCGTAAGATGAGAGCGGCTATTGTAGGATGACATATTGTGTTATTATTGAGCTCTTCACCGATGGAAATCCGTTGATCGTGTCGCGTGGCAGACTGTGGGTTGCGCGATTCTCGCGCGCCCCTGCCCCAGCCCACGCCCATCCCGATCCCATGATGCATCGCAGTTTGGCTCTGCGCTCGCTTAGCGTTTAAGCTGCTGCGCGCGTGGTTGCGGACTGTTTGAGATGGTGCGCTCGGAGATGGAGAAAATGCTGCAGAAGCAGCTGACCACCGTCAGGAAGGAGAGGTCGACGGCAGAGAGGCAGCTCGGAACCCAGAAGGTGTACTTCCTCAAGAAGATGCTCACGCAGCAGTCGACCTTCTTCCTTCAGTCGCTGTCGCGCGTCAGGGCCAACGGCCTGCCGACGGTGGAGTGCCAGAAGGTTGTGAATAAGTTGGTCGGGTCAATCATTCCCAAGCCAGAGACGAGTGAGGTCGGCACCCAGACGGACTTGAGGCTGTCGCAAGGCATTGAGCCCGCGAGGCTGCCCAAGCCGCTGACGGCGTTGGATGAGGGGTCGGACTCGAGCTGGGACGGGGACAGCGAGCAGCTGGGGTCGATGTCGGAATCAGCGCAGCTAGAGGCATGTCTTAGCCCACAGATTTACTGCCGTTGTTGCAGTACAGCCCGTTTTACTGCTGGGAGGGGAGATCCCAGAAAATGTGTTCCATCATTCGCACGCGTGCGTTTAACCGCGTCTAAATCCGCCACCGTGCCGCGAGGCGCGGAGTGGGAGTGCCCTCATGCCCCTTGTCAAATCCTCCGAGCCTCAGTCCTCAGTCCTGTGAGGAATCATTATAAAGGGGACCAGAGCCTCAATTTCCAATTCTCTCGGGCCTTCCCGCGGTTCACCTGGGGCTTCTTGCAATTTCCCGCGTGATTGTTTCGAGCTCAAGCGGGCCCCGAGACGGGCCAAGAAGGCACCAAAGAGGCCCCGAAGACGGCCCAGGCCCCGAGACGCCAAACGAGCGCTCCACGACGCCCAAAATGGCCCCAAGACGGGCCCAGAGGCCGCCCGCAGACGGCCCGCCTCCAAGAGGCTTCCCAAGAGGGCCCCGAGTGGCTAAACTTGTTGATTGCCCCTTGTGGTTTTCGATGTTGTGTTTTTTTGCTTTCTCGCCTTTTCGGCTTCCCGACGCTCTGAGACGGCCCAAGCCCCAAGAGGCCCCAAGGGGCCCCCAAGACGGCCCGACGACGGCCCAATACGGCCCCAAGATTGCCCATTATGGTTCCAAATACAACCCAAGAGCTCTTGGAGCCCTAGGGCTCCAAGACGGCACCAAGAGGGGCCCAAGAGGGCGACGAACAATTCAAACATTCAAGTCGCCCCCAGGGGCCCCAGGGTGCCCCAAGGCCCCCAAGACGCCCCAAGCAGCCCCCAAGGCCCCCAAACGACCTTGCAGATGCCCCAAAACGCCCCCCAAGAGGCTTCAAAACTGCCTCCCAGAAACCTCCGAAAGGCTTAACACGAGACCCAGACACACATTCGGTACCACTTGAGGCATATTGCCGACATACACGTTAGGCATACTGACGACGCGCCTCAGATGGTACCCGATCGGAACTACTTGAGGCATACAACGGACATGCCTCAAGTTGTATTTATTCGATGCCACTTGAGGCATACTGCCGACATGCCTCCCTCGGTCCAGAATGTGAGATTGTCGAGCTTTCGGTCCACCACCGCCCCGCGACGGCCCAAGCGCCTCCAACGCCATCAAATGTCCACGAATCCAGGCACGGTGGCGGAATGGGCCGAAGGCCATTATATAACCAAATTCAGTTCCGCGCATGTATGCACGCGTGTCGTATGAAGCGATCGCCCCACGCACCGCGCGCCGATCAAGAGGCGCACGCGCCACCGTCCTCGCCCTGGCCCGAGCGACCAGCGCGCCCTTGCGCGCGTGCACCCCTGGCTCATGAAGCGCGCGGGCGCTGACCTTAATGAGCTGCATCGCGATTCTTACGTTTCGCAGCGGGGGCTTGAGGCGATTCTGAAAAGGGTGAGGGCGGACGGGCTCCCCAGCGCGAGCAGCTCGCGCTCGCAGCTCCGAGCCCGCCATGCTTTCACTAGTGAGCCAACGCCATACGGCCCTGTGGTGCAGCCGATGGAGCTCACTCTAGAGGACAGGACTGTTGGAATTGCATTTGTCAATCACCCGTTTGCCCTCTTGGATCGTACCGTTCGGGAGTGCGCTCCGTTCAGGCAAATTATGAAGGCAAAGTTGGCGAAGTTCCCCAGCTCCCCGAGTACGCCGTGGAGGCTCATCATATACTTCGACGAGGTCAGCCCCACGAACCCACTTGCATCCAAGAAGGACCCACGCAAAGTGCAGAGCTTCTACTGGACGTTCGCTGAGTTTGAAAATCTTGTTCATCGGGAGGAAATGTGGTTCATTGTTACATGTACTCCGTCGCTCATTGTCGAGACCATGGACAGCGGCATGTCGCAGTTAGTCAATGCATGACGAGTCTCATCACCTGACGAAGACAGGCATTTGCTTGGATTTGCGCGAGAGCGAAAACGATACCAATGATTTCACCAGGCTCTTTGCGCGTCATTACGGGACATTGGCTGACTTCAAAGCTATCAAGGAAGTCCTCGGTAGCATGGGCCACCGAGGCATCGTGCCATGCCCTTTGTGCCGAAACATCGCCAAGGACGGTAGATTCGGGCACCTCCCGTTGGACAATTTGGAGTGCCACCTTTGGGAGCCGCACTCGGACGCTTCTGTGCGAAACTTGCTGGGAGAACTGATGGTTGCAAAAACTGTTTTGGGTAAGACTGCTTACGCAGAGTTGGAGACCAGGAAAGGGTTCCACTACGGGCCCCACTACCTCACTGCTGATGCCGCCATGAAGCCAATCAGCACCACCATGTACGATTGGCCGCACATATATTTCATCACTGGGCTTTTCGAGTACGATCTCGATGAATTTATGCACAAGGCCAAGGCGGCTGCGGGGAGGAACAAAAAGGGCCTGGTGGAATACACAGACCTGCACGCGTACATGCAGCAGTGGACGTGGCCTCGGGAGTACAAGAGAACGGCTGAAATCTTCGAGACCAACAAGCTGGCCGCCACTGCGAGCGAGCAGCTGTCAGCGACACCAGTCGTACAGAGGTACTTCTCCAACGTGGTTGCAAAGGAGGAGAGCCTTGCCGCCCTCCACGGTGCAGCGGAATCAGTTTCGCTCTGTTGTGAGAGCATAGAGATGCTGCAATGCGCATCGCGCAAACAGGTGTCCGCGGTCCAGCTGCATGATTGCATCATGAAGCACTTGCATAAGTTTCGCGACGTGCACGGGCGAGGGCCCTGGCAATTCAAGCACCACCAGGCTGCTCATCTCGGTCCGCAGTACCGAGATTTCGGTTGCCTTTTCGACACGTTCGTCACCGAGCGAAGGCATAAGGACCCGAAAAAGTTCGCAATGAACCGCCAGTCGAGAGGCATATACTACACCAGGGGTCTCATGGAGGAGCTGTGCTGCCAACATTTTGCAGACCTTAAACAATTCTCGACGCACGTAAGCGGCAACTGGAGTGCGTTGCCGAAGGCGTTGCGCATGCCAGTGGGGGAAATGTTTCCGCGCGCAGCCAATATCGAGATATCTGGCACTTTCGTTGCCGAATCGGGCGCGAAGTTTAGCAATTTGGATGTCGTCCTGCTTGGTGGCGACAGGCGCCGACAGTGCGGGCAAATCTGGTATCATTTCTGCGTTGACGGCACTTACTGGACGTGCATCTCCATGTGGGAGTTTAGAAAAGCAGACGGCCGATATGCTAAATATAAGCGGGCTGAAAAGCCAACCCTAGTCTTGTCTAACGAGTTGCTGGCCCACGGAATTTGGCGATCAGGCGCCGACGGGGCTGTTACTGTTACAGTTATATGGCCGCTGCATTATATGTTTGCATGCGGTTTGATGTAAGTCGATGCGCTCTCACGCTCTGTGCCTCGTGAGATCCCCAACCGCACCACCACAAACGACGAGCCCAGAAAATCTTCAAATCCGTATGGTATATTCGGTTCCCGAGCAATTATGTTATCATCGGCGCACACAACATCGAAGTGTGAATCCAATCAGCCCGTTTCCTTTTCCAACGAGGTTTGCCTTCCCTGCGTCTGGGCGGGCTTACCTGCGAGGAGTTAGAACGTCCTTGATGGCTCGAGATGGCTCCAAGACGGCCTCAGAGAGCCCGAGCTTCCAATATGGCCAAATATACTTCAAGGTGGCTCGAGATAGCATCCGACACGAACCAATACGGTTTCAAGTGCCCTCCAACCCCCCGCGTTCAAACCCACAGAGGCCAAATTTGCACCAACACCAAAGCAAAACAAATGTTTTTTGGTGTGTTCGCTTTTTCGCTTCCGATGGGCTCTTGAGGCGTCAAGATGACCCCGAGATGGCCCAAGGGGCCCCAAGAGGGCCCCAATGGCGTCCAAGAGCGCGAGAGCGCCTTTTTTGGAAGCTCCTAGGGGTGGGTGGGTGGAATTAAGCCCCCCTCTTTTTGAACAATGGTGGCCACTGCTCCAAGAGGTCCCCTATGCCACCAAAAAGAATTTAAGATCCCCCCCAAGACCTTCCAAACGAGCACCACATGGCCCGAAGATCCCAATACCTCCGAGAAAACGCTTCCTAGGCGGTTGTTACGCTGCCTGATTTCACTACCACCGTCAGCACCTGCATCAATAGCAGCATCACTACAACCACCAGCAAGAGCACTTGGCAGCAGCGGTAGCACCAGCAACACCGCCACCACCGTCAGCAGCAGCACCAGCAGCAGCACCTAGCAGCAGCAGCAGCAACAGCACTAGCACTATCAGCAGCACCAACATCACCACCATTAGCAGCAAATGCATTAGCAGCAGCACCAGCAGCACCAGCAGCACGATAACCATCGCCAGCATCAGCCAGCACCAGCAGCACCAGCAGCAGCAGCAGCACCACCACCACCACCAACAGCAACACCAGCACCATCAGCAGCACCACAGCAGCGCCAGCAGCATCACGAGAACCAGCAACACCAGCAGCACCCGCAGCAAAACTACCAGAAGCAGCAGCACCACCAGCACCCACAGCACCACCAGCGGCAATGACACCAGCAGCAGCGCCAGCAACACCTGCCCAGCAGCAGCAGCACCACCAGCACCAGCACCAGCAGCAGCGCCAGCAGCACGAGAATCAGCAACACCAGCAGTAGCACCAGCAGCAGCAGCAGTGCCAGCAGCAGCAGCAACAGCACCAGCAGCAGCACCCGCACCCTTCGCTACCAGAGATCTCCCCAATTCAACAGTAGTGCCCGCGCTGTTTCACTATGGATGGGCTGGTGGGGATACGCGAAGTGTCAAGAATTTCGTTTAAGTTAGCATTGAAATTATAGGCGCGAACAACAGAAACAGAAATTTAATCAGGTTAACATCATGCGCACGAATGTAATTACAACCTGCGAAAATCTTGTTCCGAACATGGAAATATACGAATCCAGATTGCATGCTGAAAAAATCGACCTCCGAACATGGAACTCACAGAAAACATGTTAGCAAAATCGCAAACAGTTTGGAACCAAAACCATTAAAATTTAGAACCCACTGGCTACTTACGGGCTACTTACGGGCTACTTACGCGGCTACTTACGGACTACTTACGGGCTACTTACGGGCTAGTTACGGGCTACTTACGGGCTACTTATAAGTTACTTATAAGTTACTTATAAGTAGGCCGTAAGTTCATAAGTTACTTATAACTAGCATAAGTACTTATAAGTACCCCCGCCGCGCGCAGCTCTGGAGGCCCGGGGGGGGGGGCCCCGGGGGGCCCAGATTGGGTGCCAGATGTTCAGAAGCCTTACTCCTCGAGCCTACCGGGAGGCACCCCAAGCCTCAAGTACGGTGCCGTTTTTAATACATGCTCCGCGTGCGGATCATGTGTTAAAAATGCAGGGGTTTAGCATTAAAAACAACGATGAGTTCATGCATACATTGATCCATAAGTTAATCATGTATTAAAAATCATATTTAAAAAAAAATCCCATGTATTAAAAACTGCCCTGTACGGCCACCGACTCAGCCTCTCCTCCCATCCTCCTTCCAGGGCGCGGGCACTTTGTTGGAAAGGGGACCCGTTCACAGGAGGCGAAGGCTTGGCAAAACCACCTTCGCCATGGTCCTGCTGCCTCGCCCCTCGCCCCCCTCTCCCTTTGCTCCTCCTTCGCGCCCTCCTCCTCTTTTTCCTCCTCGTCGCGTCGTCCTCCTCCTCCTCCTCCACCCTTCCTCCTCCTCCTCGCCGGCCCCGCCCCAGCTTCCCGCTGTTCGTGTTCAGACGGCGTGCCATGTCTCGCCCCCTCCTCTCTGTCCTCCCTCCTCCCCTTTACTCCCCCTCACTCCCTCATTCCCACCGGCGCGCGCCGGGATAGAGAGGCGACTTCCTGCCCCGCGCTCGCGGGGCGGAACGCGGGAGGCCGGGGCGGCGGAGGCGGATTGTGGGTCCGGCCCGGCCCCGAGGCCAACGTGCGGTACATCGCCTCGGATGTCTATTCCATCCCAGAGGCACGTCCGGCACCCCAGGGTTCCCAAGACTTCAGACACATTTGTTTGCCTTTCAGCCCTGGCGTGCCAACTCCATTCTTTGCACGTTGCTTCAATACCTACGTTTACCAGCCTGGAACATATCCCTATCCCTATGCTGGGCACCTCCTCATCACGATGCCAATCTTAGGGATTGCCTTATTTTTTGAGGGCGAATCCCTAAGATTGTCATCGCCTTTTGGCGTGTCAATCTTAGGGATAGGGATACGTTCGAGGCTGGTAATACGTACATGGTCTGAGGGTCGGACGGGGCCGGCACGAAGAATAATCCGTTCCGGAACGCTCTGCGAAGG
This sequence comes from Prorocentrum cordatum, assembly GCA_963575745.1. Classification (NCBI taxonomy): domain Eukaryota; class Dinophyceae; order Prorocentrales; family Prorocentraceae; genus Prorocentrum; species Prorocentrum cordatum. The sequence goes on along the minus strand of CAUYUJ010017682.1, from coordinate 584,126 downwards.
CCGCGTCGCCCGACACATCCTCCAGAGCCGCCAGATCTCAGAGATTCTCAGCCTATCATCACCCGAATTGATCCTCGTCCTGGTTTGGTCTTCTCGACGACGCCTGCGGCGAATCACTGCCGCCACCTGCCGTTTTGGAAGCGCGGTTGTGACCGACAGCTGGGCTAGAGCTTGGCCAAGCTATCGGGCCAGTTGTTCCCCGAGTCGGCTTGGAAAGCATTCGGGGAACGCGTGGGGGAGCAAGAGGAGGAGGAGGATCAGGAGCGGGAGGAGGATGATAATGATGAGTAGGATGAGGACGAGGATGAGGATGAGGATGATGGGGGAGGAGGAGGAGGATGATGAGGATGATGAGGATGAGGAGGAGGAAGAGGAGGAGTAGGAGGAGGAGACTTCTTGGGTTATGATGTTCCGACCTACTTTAGCCTGAACCACCAGAAAGAATTTCGAGCACCAAAGCAGCACCGAAACTCGAAGGTTTTTACGTGTCGGGCCATGGGAGACACTCGCCCGACATTGTTTCGACACTCTTTCGACTCTTTCGACCCTTGTCCGGGTGCTCGCAATTATTTCTGGGATGCGGTCATTAAGTACGATGGGAGCTGCATAATTCTTGGGAACCTCTTGGGAGGCCTCTCGGGAGGCCTCTCGGGTGGCATCTGCGGAGCTTCCTGGGAGCCTCTTGGAGGCCTCTCGGGAGCCTCCCTGGGCGTCTTGGGGGCCTCTTTGGGGGCCCTTGACGGCTTCTTTGGGGCCTTTTTGGCCGTCTTCGGCGTTCCTGACCTGTCGGACGCCGTCGGCAGCCGTCTTGGGGGCCTCTCTGAACCGACTTGGGGCCCCCTTCGGGCGCTTCAGGGCCGTCTTGGAGACCATCTTGGGCGTCTTGGAAGCCTCTTGGGCCGTCTTGGGACTTTTGGGGGGCCGTCTTGGGAGCCTCCTGGGCCGTCATGGGGCCATCTTGGAGGCCTCTTAGGCGATCTTGGGACGACCTTGGGGGCCTCTTGGGCCGTCTTGGGCCGTCTGAAGGTCGAACAATTGGCAAATCACAGCATCCGTCAAAAACCTAAGGACAGTCAATGATTTTGGCCTCTTCGAGCCTTTGTGGAGGACCTCTTGGAGGCCTCTTGGGCCGTTTTGGAGGCCTCTTGGGGGCCTCTTGGGCCGTCTTGGGCCATCCTGAGGCTATCTTAGACCGTCTTGGGTGCATCTTGGACCGTCTCGGAAGCATCGTGGGGCCATCTTAGCCGTCGTGGAGGCCATTTTGGCCGCCTTGGAGGTATCTTGGAGGCCATCTTGGGCCGTCTTGACCGTCTTGGAGCCCATCTTGGGCCGTCTTGGACGATTTTTGGGGGACGTTGTGCGCGATTGCGCGGCCTTCGGGGTGGCCGGCGAGACGGGCCGAAGCCCCAGAGGAGAGTTCTTCTGGAAAAGAATTAAGTCAGGCCTGTCCCTCTACAGGAGGAATGTTCAAAAATGTTATTAAAAGAAAGTCTGGGGATTACTCTTGGAGCATTTCTAAGATATGTTTGGTGAATGTTTTTGATTCTACGAAGCAGAAATCCTCGAACATCGCCCTGTCGGGGGACAGGCCCGACCTAAGAAATTAACCAAACGCCAATCGTAAGAAATTCAGCACGCCGGGCGCCCCTGTGGCATGACCACGGGGGGCGGCGGAAGACGGAAAGCGTGCGCGCGCAGCGTCACGATCCGTCAGTCGGGAGAGACAACAGGGGGGGTAGGCTGGAGTCGGGCCTGTCCCTCTACAGGAGGAAGATTCAAAAGTAACAAATGATTTGGGGACTATTCTTGGAGTATTTTTTGAAATATGTTTGATTATGTTTTGACCATTTTAATTTTTCGTCCAGAATCCCCCTGTAGGGGGACAGGCCCGACCTAAGGGTAGGCAGCCCTGGCGTCAGGTAACAGCAAGCGCGCGTAGCGTCGCGATCCGTTAGTCGGGGGAAATAACAAGGGGGGCGGGTGTGTAGGCGGCCCGGGCGTCAAATCTAGTCGCCCCAAGTTTCGACAATTTTCGGCCCAAGACGGCCCAAGTCAGCCCCAAGAGCGCCCAAGATGACTCCAAGACGGCGTCGGAGAGGTCAAAGAGGGCCCGAAGATTGCCCAAGAGCGCTCCAAGAGGGCCCAATATGGCTTCAAGACAGCCGAAGAGGCCCCCAAGACGCCCCAACAGGCCCCCCAAAAGACCCCCAAGAGGCAACACTCGTCCGATTCCCTCGGGGAAGCGTGAATTTCCAGCATGTTCGCTTCCAAACCGGCCCATGAGGCCCCCAAGACCGCCCAAAGACAGCTCAGAGGCCCCCAAAACAGCCCAAGTGGGCGTCAAGACAGCCAAAGAGAGCCCCAAGACGGCCCGAGAGAGGCCCTTGAGTGTCCCAAAAGGTTCCCAAGAGAGCCCCAAGAGGCCCACAGGAGGCCCCAAGGAGACCCAGGAGGGCCCCCAGAGGGCCCCAAGAGGGTCCCGGGACGGCCTCAAAGGGCCCCAAGACGGCCCAAACGAGCCCCGCAAGGGGCCCCAGGAAGGCATGGAAATGCAACATGAATTGATTTTCGTGAGGTTGGTTGCTAGTTTTTTGCATGTTTCACCGAAGCCTCAACGCCAACAGGGCTCCAAGACACTAAGCCAGCGACCTCGCGCCCACACAAAATACACGCGCTTCCCGTCCCCATGCCAAGCAGGTAACGGAAAGAGCGAGGTACGTGTGATGACGTTCTGGTGTGGGGGAAGCCCTAAAGGGAGGGGTTCCAGGGGAGGGGGGTAGCGTGCGCACCTGCGTGTTAATGGCCGTTTTCGGTTTTCCCTAGGGTTTTTGCATGTTTTTCGGGTTCCCCCCAAGACGGCCCAAGAGCGCTCCAAGAGAGCCCAAGATCGCCCAAGACGGCCCAAGAGGCCCCCAACTAAGAGGCGCCCAAGGGGCGTCCCAAGAGGGCCCCAAGAGGCCGACATCATCGATTTGTTTAAAGGAAGACGTATATTTTTAGCATATGCGCTTTGTCGGCTTTCACGGCGGGCTCCCAAGAGGCCCCCAAAACGGCCCAATAGGACCCCAAGACGGCCCAAGAGGCGCTCAAGACGGCCCAAGAGGGCGCCAAGACGGCCCCAAGAGGGAGACCACGAACCAAAAAGTTTAGCTTTTCGCCCCAAGACGCTCCCAGGAGGCCCCCAGAGCCCCCCAAGAAGCCCCAAGAGGCCCCCAAGAGGCGTCCCAAGAGGCCACCGCGAGGCGAAAACCATTGATTTCCAATGGGGAAAGGTACATTTTTAGCATACAAGGCTTTTCGGCTTTCACTGCGTTGAAGACGCTCCAAGAGGCCCCCAAGACCGCCCCAAGGCGGCCCAAGAGGCTCCCAAGAGGCCCCCAAAACGGCCCAAGAGGGCGCCAAGACGGCCCAAGAGGCGCCCAAGACGGCCCAAGAGGGCGCCAAGACGGCCCCAAGAGGGGGACCACGAACCGAAAAGTCTAGCTTTTCGCACCAAGACGCTCCCAGGAGGCCCCCAGAGCCCCCCAAGAAGCCCCAAGAGGCCCCCAAGAGGCGTCCCAAGAGGCCACCGGGAGGCGAAAACCATTGATTTCCGTTGGGAAAATATGCATTTTTAGCATACAAGGCTTTTCGGCTTTCACTGCGTTGAAGACGCTCCAAGAGCCCCCCAAGACGGCCCCAAGACGGCCCAAGACGATCCCAAGAGGCCCCCCAAACGGCCCAAGAGGGCGCCAAGACGGGCCCAAGAGGGCCCCAAGACGGCCCCAAGAGGGGGACCACGAACCGAAAAGTCTAGCCTTTCGCCCCAAGAAGCTCCCAGGAGGCCCCCAGAGCCCCCCAAGAAGCCCCAAGAGGCCCCCAAGATGTTCCCAAGAGGCCTCCAAAAGGGCCCGACAAGGGCCCCAACGGGACTCCCAAGAAGGCCCAGAGACGCCAAATAGAGAGCGATCGGTAACGCAAAAAGCTCTTCACACCAAGGCTCCCAAGAGCGAACGGTGACGTAAACAAGCTGTTAAGACCAAGGCTCCCAGCAGAGAGCGGTGACGTAACAAGTTCCTGACACCAAGGCCCAGCCAAGTCTCAGGAACGGGCGGCAGCGCAACAATCTCTGAACACCAAGGCTCCCAAGGGCGAGGGGTGACGTAACAAGCTCTCAACGCCAAGGCTCCCAGTACGAACGGTGGTGTGAGTAATTTCGGCTTCTGTTTCTGAAGCGCTCTTTCCGTTTCTGTGCCTGGCCAGGTCTACTCGCCCAGAATTCGGCAATTGTCTGCCCAAGACGGCCCACGTCAGCCCCAGGAGCGCCTAAGAGGCCCCAAGACGGCCCAAGGCAGCCCCCAAAGCGCCCAAAATGCCTCCAAGACGGCGTTGGAGAGGTCCAAGAGGACCCGAAGACGGTCCAAGAGCGCTCCAAGAGGGCCCAATATGGCTTCAAGACAGCCGAAGAGGTCCCCAAGACGCCCCAAGAGGCCCCCAAAGGGAACCCCCAAGAGGCAAAATTCGTCCCATTCCTTAGGGGAAACATGCATCTTTAGCATCTCCGCTCCTTTGGTCTTCACAGCGTCCAAAACGGCCCAGGAGGCCTCCAAGACCGCCCAAAGACGGCCCCAGAGGCTCCCAAAACAGCCACAGTGGGCGTCAAGACAGCCAAAGAGAGCCCCAAGACGGCTCATGAAATGCCCCTGAGGGCCCAAAAGGTTCCCAGGAGAGCCCCAAGAGGGGCCACAGGAGGTCCCCACGGGGACCCAGGAGGGCCCCAAGACGGCCCAAGCCCGCCAAGACAGGCCAAGAGGGTCCTCTGGCGGCCCAAAAGGTCCCCAAGACGGCCCAAACGAGTTCCAAAAGGACCCCCAGGAAGGCCCGGAAATGCAATATGAATTGATTTTCGCAAGGTTGGTTGCTAGATTTTTGCGTGTCGCACCGAAGCCTTAACACCAACAGGGCTCCAAGACACTAAACTAGCGACCTCGCGCCCTCACAAAATAAACGCGCTTTCCGTCCCCATGCCAAGCTGGTCGAATGGCCTTCGGGCCATCCCGCCACCGAGCCTGGGTTGTGGGTATGAAGCCTATGGGATATCGGCTGGGATCTCGTAGGGGGGCTCTCGGGCGCCTTTTGGAGGCAGTTTGGATGCCTCTTGGGGGCCGTGCGGGAGCCTATTGGAGTATCTTTTGGGCCTCTTGTCTGGTTGCGAGTATCTTACCCCCATCGACCCACCCCATACTCAGGGAATAATGAAATAGGCTCACCTCTTGTCAATTGCCTCTTTGTGGGGGGGTCTTCCTGTGAGCATGGCCTTCTGCATTAAGGGACAAGGCTTTCTTAGACACGCAGTACAATTAGAGACGATTGTCGTTCCATCCCTCCCCCCTCCTCCCTCCCCCCATCATCGCCTTCCCCTCGTCGGCGAGGTGGTCCACGGTGTACCGGGCTGCAGACTTTGAGATCTCTCGAGCGCGGCAAGGGGGCCGCACACCGCGGGAATGACCCCCCCCCGGCAGGTCCTCGCGCTGGTGGTCGCGGGCGGCCAAGAGAGGGGTGATGACATCACGGGGGCCCGCGCGTCCTTGTTCCTCCCTCCTCTTCCCCCCATGCGTTTTGGCCCCCACGGCAGCTTCTCTATCTGTGTAATCCCATGAGACCTGCCGCCGCCCGCTGGCGGCGCCCGCTGGCGTCCGTTGGGTTCCCGACGGACGTTCGGTGTGCTTTCTTTCATCGGTACGTCGAGATGGGTACGGAGCGAATGGGTACGAATATCGACAGCAGTTCCTGATCATTTTGATCAGGATTCGATGCCGGCGTTGTCGCGGACGATGCTAACCATTTGTGACAGACGGCCGCCTGCCCAACAGCGGCCGCTGTCGCCTTTGGGCAACATTTGTTTTTGACGTGCCGACTCTTTCCGCACCCACTCCGCGCGTCCAAATTTCAGGGCCAATGTTTTGGGGAGATAGGCCTGTGGGGACGCATCGGCCTCCAATCGCTCGTTGATCGCCGATAGGGGCCCAGTATCCCACTCAGTCCAGGAGCGTGCGGATTCGCTATCGGGCGCCTCTAGCCGATCTATCGGCGACGTCTGGCCGATTCTTGGCCGCTGTGTCCTCCCCCTGAGAGCCGGTCCCCCCTGACGTTGCCCCTGACTACAGTTTTGTTCTGGCCCCCTCTTCCACCTCTGAGTGGCCTTTTCTTCTCCCCCCCTCCGCGGCCGCCGTCTCTGCCCTCGTCTCGTGTTTGCACGCTGGCCAGTTCGCTTCTTTCGGTGCCCCCGGCCAGCTCGGTCGCTGGTGCAGCCAACTCTGCCTCGCCGCCGACGAACAGAAGTTGTTCCGGCCGCTCGTCTCGCCCCCCCGCCTCCGGCGGCAGGTGGCCTCGGAGTCCGAGTGCTGCCTCAAGTGCAGGGTGTTCCCCGCCGAGCAGGGCGGTTGCACCGTGTGGGCGTGGGAGTCGGACGCCCCCCCTCCTCCTCCTCCCCCTCCCCCTCCCCCTCTTTCTCTCCCCTCCTCCTCCTTCTCCTCCTCCTCCTCCTCCTCCTCCTCCTCCTCCTCGTCCTCCTCCTCCTCCTCCTCCTCCTCCTCCTCCTCCTCCTCCTCCTCCTCCTCCTCCTCCCCCTCCTCCTCCGCCCCCCCCGCCGCCCACGGCTTGGGGCCTCTTTCGGCGGCACCGTGGCACCACTCGGGCGTGTGCCTTTGTTTCGGCGAAGCCAGCGCCAGAAAATTGAAGAAACAAACGCCATGATACCGGAGAAATGCACCAATCCTATTTTTTTACCGCTATAGGGCTACGGGCCTATAGGGCTATAAGGCTACGGGGCTAGAGGGCTATAGGACTATAGGGCGATAGGACTATTCAGAACAGGAAAAACACAAACACAAAGGGTTGTATTGGTTTTACGCCGGAAGGGGGCGTCGTTGAGAGGGTGCCTGGCACGGATGCGGGGATCGGGGTGGCGTCGGTGTTTGGAGCTGGCGGTTTGCGTGGCAAGTGCGTTTAGCTGGTCGCATGTGTTCGGAACGCGTGACGGGTGGAAAGGCCGCTCACCAGCAACTGGCATTGCTCTGCCCGCGGGCCAGAACAAATCGTCGCGCGCTCGCAACGGGGTGTGGGAAAGGGGGTTGGGAAGAGAACGCGAGTCTCATTCCCAAGAAGTCCCTTCGATAGGCAGCAAAACATTTTTTTCGATTCATCTGCCGCACGGCCAACCGAACGAACGAACAAGTGTCTTGGCGCGCAGTGTTAGCTTCGCTTGCGCGCATCCTGGCTTCCTTCCGTTGCTTCCTTCGCTTCTTTCTCGCCCTCCTCTTCTTTTTCCTCTTCTCCTGGTTTGCCTTGTCCCGCCCCCCTTTTCCTTTCCAGCTCGGAGCTGTCACCGCGCAACCCAAATGGCGTTGCTGTAATTCCTTGGTGTGCCACGAAGTCTCGTGTAATTCCTTTGTGCGGCCAGCTGGCTAGCCACATCGCTGGCCCTGCATGCCCTCGCTACTGCGTTCTGCTGCCGCGACGCGTGCTACTGTCAACGGATGAACAAACTGACGTTGCACGGCGGTAATGGAATGGAATGGTTGTTGGTAACGGATATTGGGACCTCGTCGCCGCCGACAGCCTTGTCACACCATACATGTCAATTGCATCCTAGAGCACGGCCGTGCATCAACCTTTGTCGGACCGCTGGAGATCAAGTTTTTATACTCGAACACATAACGCGCGTTATGTGGCCTCCAACCCACCCACCCACCCAGTAGATAACATAACGCCCGCCGCCCCACCCACCCCCGTTGCAGCAGCGCGTGTTGTTTAGCGCACAGGTATGCTGTGCGTAGTGCGCGCGCAACGTGTTTGCAGCGTGCGCAGGCATGTGCTTGTGGTATGTAGAGGCGCGCGGCGCGCGCAGGCTGATGTGGCACCCGCGCAGGCGCGGCGGCACACCCAGCAGTGGAAACAACGAGCTGTTCGGCGTGCGTAGCGCACACGCCGGCTGCGGCGGCAATTGTGGTGCACACAGGCGCGGTGGTGTCCAGCATTGTCGTGCGCAAAGATAATTACTGTTGTCCGCGCAGGCAACGGGGGTATGGGGCCGTGCCCTGGAGGTGTACACGGGCTTTGTGGTGTACGCAGGCACAGCGATGTACATGCTGGATGTGTATACAGGCACAGGGGTGCATTCGTACCGAGAAGACGTCTGACGGTGCGCAATTGCGCACCCTATTTGAGGCCCTCTTCGAACGCTCTTGGGTTCCTTTAAGCTCCCTTGGGGCACAAAGAGGCTCCCAGGAGGCTCCGAGATGGTTCCGTGAGGGCACCAAGACGGCTCCAAGACGACCCCTGGAGATGTGCAACGGCCATAGCAGAGGCTTCCAAGATTGCCCCAAGACCGCCCAAGAGGCCCCTAAGACGGCCCAAGAGAGGCCCAAGACGGCCCAAGAGAGGCCCAAGAGAGGGACCACGAACCGAAAATTCAGCTTCCCGCCCTAAAAGGCCCGCAGAAGGCCCCAAGAAGCCCCCAAGAAGCCTCCGTAGCCATTTTGGCTCAAGCCATTTTGGCTCAATCGTGGCTCGACAGCTTCGACTTTTGGGTTCGTGCTCCCCGCGCGCTTCGGCACTGGACGCGGCCGCCTGAGGCGAGCGTGGCGTGCCCCATCAACTGCCACTGCGACTATGGCATGTCTGGCATCTTGTTGGGCATATTTGTAATTCTCGCCGCGGGCGTGTTCACCTTCTTTCCCGTCTTCCTGAATTGGTTCGCGTGGGAGTGGTACATCGACCTGTGCTGGCTCTGGTTTTGCCTCGGGGTCGTCATCCTGACGTTCGCCTGCGTCTACGAGTGCTGCGTCGGCGCTCCCGACGCGAAGGCCCGGAAGCCAGAGGCGGACGTCGAGGACGGCGCCGTGAATGCCCTTGCGCTTTACATTATGATCAACAACTAGTGAGTTTTGAGCCCGAGTTCGACGCTACGCCTGTTGAACTTGTAGACCGTTCATCATGTGTGTCCTCCACATGTTGCGATCTGCGTTGCCCCGGGTACGCTCGTGCAAACTTGCGACATACAGCGACAGACTCAGGTGACATGAGTATTGCTGCAAAGCGGAGGGGGGAGAACAAAAAGAACCCCCCAAGAGGCCTCGACAAGCGCCCAAGAGGCCCCCTGGAAGCCCCAAGAGGCCCCCAAGAGGCCCAAATGAGGCCCCAAAGCTGCTCCCGAAACGCTTCAAAACAGCTTTCCAGAGGCCCCCGAGAGGCCAACCACGACGACGACGACGACGACGACGTCGACGACGACGACGACGACGACGACGACGGCCGGAGTCAAAACTGTGTACATCAAAATGCCCCGCTGGCACAAGGCGAGAGAGGCAGGTGCCGGAGACGACGACTACTACTACTACTACTACTACTACTACTACTACTACTACTACTACTACTACTAACTACTACTACTACTACTACTACTACTACTACTACTACTACTACTACTACTATTACTACTACTACTACTACTACTACTACTACTACTACTACTACTACTACTACTACTACTACGACTACGACTACTACGACTACTACTAGACTACTACTACGACTACTACTACTACGTACTACTACGACTACGACTACTACTACTACTACTACTACTACTACGCTACTACTACTACTACTACTACTACTATACTACTACTACTACTACTACTACTACTACTACTACTACTACTACTACTACTACTACTACTAACTACTAGTACTACTACTACTACTACTACTACTACTACTACCCCTACTACTACTACTACTACTACTACTACTACTACTACTACTACTACTACTACTACTACTACTACTACTACTACTACTACTACTACTACTACTACTACTACTACTACTACTACTACTACTACTACTACTACTACTACTACTACTACTACTACTACTACTACTACTACTACTACTACTACTACTACTACTACTACTACTACTACTACTACTACTACTACTACTACGACTACTACTACGGCCATAGCATAGGCTTCCAAGATTGCCCCAAGACCGCCCAAGAGGCCCCTAAGACGGCCCAAGAGAGGCCCAAGACGGCCCAAGAGAGGCCCAAGAGAGGGACCACGAACTGAAAATTCAGCTTCCCGCCCTAAAAGGCCCGCAAAAGGCCCCAAGAAGCCCCCAAGAGGCCTCCGTAGCCATGTTGGCTCAAGCCATTTTGGCTCAATCGTGGCTCGACAGCTTCGACTTTTGGGTTCGTGCTCCCCGCGCGCTTCGGCACTGGACGCGGCCGCCTGAGGCGAGCGTGGCGTGCCCCATCAACTGCCACTGCGACTATGGCATGTCTGGCATCTTGTTGGGCATATTTGTAATTCTCGCCGCGGGCGTGTTCACCTTCCTTCCCGTCTTCCTGAATTGGTTCGCGTGGGAGTGGTACATCGACCTGTGCTGGCTCTGGTTTTGCCTCGGGGTCGTCATCCTGACGTTCGGCTGCGTCTACGAGTGCTGCGTCGGCGCTCCCGACGCGAAGGCCCGGAAGCCAGAGGCGGGCGTCGAGGACGTTGCCGTGAATGCCCTTGCGCTTTACATTATGATCAACAACTAGTGAGTTTTGAGCCCGAGTTCGACGCTACGCCTGTTGAACTTGTAGACCGTTCATCATGTGTGTCCTCCACATGTTGCGATCTGCGTTGCCCCGGGTACGCTCGTGCAAACTTGCGACATACAGAGACAGACTCAGGTGACATGAGTATAGCTGCAGAGCGGAGGGGGGAGAACAAAAAGAAACCCCCAAGAGGCCTCAACAAGCGCCCAAGAGGCCCCCTGGAAGCCCCGAGAGGCCCCCAAGAGGCCCAAATGAGGCCCCAAAGCTGCTCCCGAAACGCTTCAAAACAGCTTTCCAGAGGCCCCCGAGAGGCCAACCACGACGACGACGACGACGACGACGACGTCGACGACGACGACGACGACGACGACGACGGCCGGAGTCAAAACTGTGTACATCAAAATGCCCCGCTGGCGCAAGGCGAGAGAGGCAGGTGCCGGAGACGACGACTACTACTACTACTACTACTACTACTACTACTACTACTACTACTACTACTTACTTCTTAACTACTACTTAATACTATACTACTACTACTACTACGACTTACGACTACGGACTACTACTATACTACTACTACTACTACGATTACTATTACTACTACTAATACTACTACTACTCACTACTACTACTACTTACTTACTACTACTAATACTCATACTACTACTTACTTTGACTATTACTACTAATTACTATATATACTTACTAACTACTACTAATACGTGACTTACTACTACTATCCTAGACCGTACTACTACTACTACTACTACTACTAGTACTATACTTACTACTACCTATTACTACTACTATTACTGACTACTTACTACGACTACTACGACTACACTACTACTCCTACGGACTTCCGCCTCCTACTACAATACTACTGCTACTACCACTACTTGCTACTAGTACTACTACTGGGCTACTACTACTACGATACTACGGACTACTACTACTTACTGCATACTACATACTACTACTACTACTAATTACTATACTACTATATAGTATACTACTACGACTACTACTACTATACTACTCGTACTAATGACGACTACTACTACTACTATTACTACTACTACTATACTACTTATACGGACTACTACTACGACTACTACGACTATACTACTACTACTACTACTACGATACTACTACTACTACTACTACTACTACTACTACTACCACTACTACTACTACTACTACAAATTCTACTCTACTACGGCTACTACTACTACTAATACTACTACTACTACTACTACTACTACTACTACTACTACTACTACTACTACTACTACTACTACTACTACTCCTTCTACTAATACTACTACTACTACTACTACTACTACTACTACTACTACTACTACTACTACTACTACTACTACTACTACTACTACTACTACTACTACTACTACTACTACTACTACTACTACTACTACTACTACTACTACTACTAGTTCTACTACTACTACTACTACTACTTCTACTACTACTACTACTACTACTACTACTACTACTACTACTACTACTACTACTACTACTACTACTACTACTACTACGACTACTACGAGTACTACCACTGCTATTACCACTGCTACTTTTACTGTAAGTGCGTGCGCATTGCCGCCGGGCCCCAGGCTCTGCGGTGCTCGCGCGCGCTGTGTTCACAGGCGTTGTGGCGTTCACACGGGTTGTGGCGTTTTCTGGTTATGTCGCGTGCACAGGCGATGCGGCATTCACGGGCGCTGTGGCGTTCGCAGGCGCTACGTTGACAGGCGCTTTGGTGTTCACAAGCGCTGTGGTTTTCACAGACGCTGCGCTCGTCAAAAGCATTGTGCCGTTTACGGGCACGTCGCGTTGATCGGACCGCAAACTATTGCAGCGCTTGACATAGGCGCGTCGTGGCTGTCGGGTCGCAAGCGATTTTTTCGCTGGCGTACTACAGGTGGTGTGCACGTTGACAGCTGTATACACAGGCGCTGTTGTGCACCCGTGCGTTGCGACGTACGCTGACGATGTTGTGCGCGCGTAGGTTGCTGCATCAGCATGCGTGGTGTTCGTGGGCATTGCGGCGCTGTGTAGCACTCGCAGCTGCTAGGTCCTTTCGTTGCATGAGTGCTATGACCAATAGCAACAAAGGGCAGTCCTTCCAGCACAATCAGCATTCGAGCGGCCAGGCGCGACTGCGTTGTGCGCGCGGAACGTGCTGCTGTGGGCGCAGCAAAGGGTGCGAAAAAAAATGGTATGGCGCGTGTACAGTCGTATACGCAGCTTCTGTGGTTTAGTGATCACTGCCATGCGCCATGCACTGTGGTGTACACGCGCGATGTGGTGCGCGCATAGGCTGCTGCATCAGAATGTGTGCATACAGCCATTCGAGCGGCCGGGCGCGGCTGTGTTATGTTATGTGCCAGCGACCCCACCCACCCACCCAGCCACATAACGCGCGTTATGTGGAATAATAAAAACTTGATCTCCTGGGGATCCAGTGGCATGTGTGCACATGCGTTGCACCGTTGGTGGTGCCAAAACCCTTTGTGTGAAATTCCTTTGTGTGTTTTTTGGCTCCTACCTATAGGACTATAGGGCTATAGGGATATAGGGCTGTAGGGAGATCGGGCTATAAGGCTATAGGGCTATTGGGCTACAGGGTTATTCGGGCTATAGGGCTATAAGGCTATAGGGCTGTAGGGCTACCGTGCAGTCCTGGCACCCAGGCACCCGGGCACATGGCCTTGCCACCGACATCGGCGGCCCAGCTTACTGAACCAAATGAATCCGCTAGGACTCCTATAGAGGCAAGTACTGGTTGGGGAACAAACAGAAAATTGTTGGCTCAAGTCGGGCCTGTCCTTCTACAGGGGAATGTGGGATTTTTCTTTGAATTTCTGGGGTATTTCAAAATTCCATCCAAAATCCACCTGTAGGGGGACATGCCCGACCTACTTGTTGGCGCTCCGCGCGGATTTCTTGGATCCGCTCCCTCCGGCGGCGCTTCCGGCGCCGCTCATGGCGCGTTCCGCGCGCTGGGGACGAGGGTCCGGTGCGGACCCAAAGAATCCGCACGGACCTCCACAAGTTTATGTTTCTGTGTTTTTGTCGGGGGTGGACAGAACCCCCAATAGTGACACGTCGATTAGTGAATTGTCCGTTTTCGGTTTTCGAGTGGGCGCCGTGGCCGTTATTTTCCAGGCTTGCGCCCGCCAAGTTTGGGCCTCAGGTCGTTTTCACTAAACCACGTTTTACTAAAGGGGGTTCTGTCCATCCCCGATTTTGATGCCCCAAGAAAATTTGGACCATTTTAGAGCATCTGGGACCAGCTGCGAGGGCAGCAGCACGCGAGCAGCCAGGCCCCGCACGGGGACTGCACGTCAGGGCGATGGCAGCGCACCTGCTCCCCGTCGCCAGATGAAAGGCGGGCAGGTTTTCCCCGTGCATCTTCCCTTCGCGCGCGCGGACATTTTCGGGAAGGAGAGAAACACACAGACACAATGAATCGTGGATTCCTTAGTACATGTACGAAAATATGGGAAGTGGGGGGACGATGACAACTCAACATTTTTAATTTGGGGAGTTCTGGGATTTGTGTGTATTGTTTGTGTCCCTGGGCCCCTTCACACTTGGTAGTCCCCAAACGTGGTGCTGACAACATCCGGAGGGGAGTCTCGGGCGATTTGGTGTCACCACCCGGTCTGTAGGACTCTTGTGGTTTCCCAGGACGTCCCCGACGCTGGCGGGCCCAGGAGTCACAGCACCCGGCGGTGACCCCGTGCTCCACAAACGGGAGGTGACTTTTTGGGGTGCCAGGTCACCACGTGACTTGGCATCGCTCGGACGTGTGCGTTTTTCCTTCGGCGAGGACAATCGAGGAGCATCCTGGATCATTTGGCGACGAAAACCACGCACGAAACCGAAACAACCACAGGGAACGGACGTCCGAGCGATGGCGAGGTGGCATCTCACCACGTGGGCGTTCTGTGATTCTTTGTTTTGCCGATCGGCGCCAGCCCCTCGCACCACCCCCCCCATGGAGTAGCTCTTGGCTGTCTTTGGCGCCTGCTTCGGGCAGCTGGGGTCCCTCTCCCATCGGCCGCACGGCTGCAAACAGTCGCACTCGGCAGAGGTCTGGAGCCAGACCCCCCGCTCCGCCCCCCCCCCTTGCCGCCCAAGGTCGAAACGCCGAATGAAAAAAAAACGCTCACCAGTCTGGTTTTGGGGGCTCCCAAGACCTCTGCGCCGCCGGACCTCGCTCGCCAGAGCCGTCCCAGCCCCGACCAGGGCCGGGGGCTGGCCAGACCGCCTCGGGCCACGAGGAGCATCCGCGCGAAGGGTGCTCGCCTCTGTGCGGCCCCTGTGGCCCTGGGATGACAGGTGGGCCACGCGCGCGCCCCGAACGGGCGCGAGGTCCAGGCTTTCGGCCTCTGGGGCCCTGTAGACGAGACCACGTTCACCAGCTGAGCCTGCCATTGCTACTTTCGCTTTTCTCATCTTTTCTGCTGGTTTCGTTGTTGCGCGGCATGCTGGACTTGCGCTTCACTCTCTGTTGTTCACTGCCGCTTTTGGTGGATTTGGGCTCTTCGGTTTGGCCTCCTCCATCTCCGACGGGGATGGCTGAAGCACGGGCGGGCGCAGGCGTCGTTCGTGCGGTTGTCGCGGCGTTCGCGGCGTGACCGGGGGGCGGGACGCGGCACGTGCCCGACGGCGCATGCTCGGGAGTCTTGAGACCGGGGGTCAATGCAAACGGGGGTCAACCAGAGCGCCCTTGCAGGACTCTGCAGGGCCAGGGTCGAATTGACCCGGGCTTGGGTGCAGGATCCTGCAGGATCCTGCAAGATCCTTCGCACTGACCCGGGTCTGGGTGCAGGATCTTGTAGGACCTTGCAGGATTCTGCATGGCTTGCCCGACTGACCCGGGTCTGGATTGACCCGGGTCAGGATGCGCGTTGGAGTTTTGATCGGCGCGGTGCCGCGTGTGCTGCGTGAGGGTGAGGAGGAGGAAAGTCCCTCTACAGGAGGAAAGTTCAAAATTAGGCAGAAAATAGTCTGGGGCCGATTTTTTGAAAATATATTTTGTATGTGTTTGATGTATGTTTTGACTATTCTTGTTTTTTGTCCGACATCCCCTTGTAGGGGGACAGGCCCGCCTTAACTGTAGGCAGATAGTGCCAGACACTCGCGACCGCGCGTTTCAGGGTTGCGCGCCGTTCGTGCGTCGCTGATGCGGCGTGCCCGGAATACGTTTGAACAGAAACGGGAAGGCATTACATGCGGTTCCTTTTCGAGTTCACGCGGGTCGCGTGGCGCACCGTGTGCAGATGGCGCTCCTTTGCCCCGCGCGCGCGTGCGCCTCTTCGGCGTCGCGTGCTCTGTCAGCGCCGCTGTGTAAGCCTCTGCCGCGCCACTTTCTTTTTCCGTTTGCAGTGTTGGCGTTCTTCCCGTTCAACAATATGCGGGGGGCGCGGGTATGGTTTTGCCTTGTCGAGATCGCGCAGGCGGCGCAGCATAGGTCCCGCGACGCTGACATATCGGCAGTTGGCCTGACAGTTAGTTTTGGTGTTGATTGTGTTGCGCGGGTTTTGCATTATGTTTTGGACGGTGATTGTTTCGCGTATGGTTGTCCCGTCGCGAGGACGACCGTTTTTTGTATTTGTCCCTTCTCCACCCCCTTCTTTCCCACCGTTCCCGTTGCAAGTTGCCCCCGTTGCCTGGCTTCTCGTGGGGGGTGGGTTTGCGGGTCCATGGGAACGGACCAGCTACGCGCAATCATTGTCAATATCCAGATGCTTTGCGGCATGTTCTTTCGCCGCGCCAGCCCAGCACCCTGCGTGGCGATTGCAGGACATGAAGATCATTTCGAGGATGATGATGGTGACGACGATTACCACGATGAGAAGGACGAGGGAGAGAGGGAGAATATTCGGATAACGAGGAGGAGCACCAGGAGGAGGAGGAGGAGGCGGAGTAGGAGGAGGAGGAGGAGGAGGAAGAGAAATATTGTCGTCGCATGTGGCACGCTTCGTTTCACGTCTTGTCGAGTTCTCACGGAGCTCATTTGTGCCGTGTCGGGGTTGCCTTGAGCTCCTACGAGGCAGTATTTTGGGGAGCTTTGGCTCTCTTGCGCCGGGTCGGGGCCCTATTGGCCTGTCTTGTTGGGCCGTCCTGAGGCTGTCTTAGAAGCAGTTTGGGGATCGACTTGGCGTGGACATGTTGTGGTGAGCCCGACGGGGCCATGAAGGTTTCGTTATGCAGGATTGTGGCTCATGAAAGGTCCCTTCACCAGCACTAGCGACCTTTGCCAGGACATCTCTCTTCCCATCACCTCTCCTGGGCTCCTTAAGAAGTTGCTGCGCCAGGGTGCCTCGAGGTCCGTGGAGAGGTCGGCCAGCTCATCCTTTGACGTCACGGGCAGGCTGTGCTTCGACGCGATGGCGGTAGCTACTCGTTCGTTCAAGTTCGGTACTCACACGAGGGGTTCCATGAAGGCTGTGCTCTGTGGGGATACTTGGACTTGTGCAAGGCCATTCTTCTAGGACGCCAGTTCTGCCCCAAGTGTGCTCATTATGGGGAGCCCGATTCGCTGTTTCATAGGCTTTGGCTATGCCTTTTCTACGCTTAGCTTAGAGTGTCCCTGGTCAAATCTTGGATTCTCGAGGCCTCCAAAGACCCCGAAGTGGACCTCCTGTTTTTCATTAGAGGCCTACTTAGGCACCCTGTGGATTTTTATCCGCCTCCCCTTACTGATGGGGGCGTGGATATTGTCTGGCACGACGACCCCGATGAGTGGGGTGGAGGCTTTTCTGGCCACATTTTGATGGACGGTTCGTGCTTCGCGGGCTATCTTGTGCGGGATGGGGCCGCTCTGTTTTTGCTGCTGACCTTTCATGCCTCGTCTGCACTGTCATTGCCCCTGTGTGGAGCCCCACTCCCCAAACCAGTCTGGGGGGTGAGTATTCTGCTTCCGGAGGTGTTGTATTTCTTTCCAGGAGTCCCAGCGACTACTACACCGACTGCTTCAACCTTCGCAAACGGTGTGTCATTCTCCGGGTTTCGCCAACCAGATTGACCATCAGCGTGTGGACAGTGGTAGTTGCAGGTGCTCTCGCAGTCGAATCGGGTAGGGGCCTGGCCTGAGCTGTCCGAACACGTCCTGGACGTCGCCCGTCTTCCCAGACCCCCGACGTCGTGCGTTCTTTCTCATGGCGTCGACCCTCCGAGGCCTCGGCCCATTCCCGAGGAGCGGCTTTCCATGCCGAGGCGTTTCTGTAACGCTCCGGAGGGCTGGCGAGGGCCCCCGGAAGCCGAAGATCGCGAAAGACCTCCCGTTTTACCAGCCTCGTATCCCTGAGATTGACACGCCAAAAGGCGATGACAATCTTAGGGATGCGCCCTCAAAAAATAAGGGAATCCCTGAGATTGGCATCGTGATGAGGCGATGCCCAGCATAGGGATAGGGATATGTTCCAGGCTGGTAACCGTTGTGATTTTTTTCGGAGCGTGAGGGGGTCTGGGTCCTCGGCCCTGGAGGCGCAGCGCGCCAGGAGCGTAGCGCGCCGAGAGCAACCGCTCGTGGAAGTGGGCTTCGCCCGCTCGGCCCGGCGAAGCGCTGGGCGGCAGCCCTCCCCCCCTCTCGGGCCGGGCGGAAGGGGTGGATTGGGAAAGGGGGGGTTACGAAACTTGCTGCGTGCAGCTGGTTTCGGCCCCACCGAGGGGCCCGTTCCTCGATACATGGCCGCCTCCGGCGCCGGGAGGCGCCGGGAAAATCAGCTACGTGAGCTGATTCTCAAACCCCCCCTTTGCTATGAGCTTGTTTTTTTTTGATTCAGGCAAGTTTACTTGCATGGCGTTCGTCCCCCCCACCCCACACTCATCCCCCCCCCCCGTCCATGCAAGTAAACTTGCCCGAGTATAAAGAAAAACAGGCTCTATCCCCCACTTTCGCCCGGCCCGAGTGGTGTGCCGGAGGAGGGCGAGAGGCTGCCTGCGTCTCAGCGGGCGGCGGCATCGCGGGTTTCTAGAGAGGAGCTGCTGCAAGCCCTACGTCGGGCCTGTCCCTCTTCAGGAGGAATGTGCAAAAATAGGCAGAAAATTGTCAGGGGACGATTTTCCAGTGATAAGTTTTTACTACGTTTGACTATTTCTTGACTGTTTTTAATTAGTTGTTCCCTCCAAAATCCGCATGTGGGAGGATATGCCCGACCTCATGCAAGCCCTAGGGGAGCGCGTGCTCCTGCCGCTTGCGGGCGCGGTTCTTGGGGGCCACTGCCGCCGGCGCCGCGCGCGGCACACCTAATGTGCCTCCTCCGCGCCCGTGAAGACGATGGGGCGGGCCGCATGGATCGCCGCGCAGGTGAAGGCGGCGCCAGAGAAGCCGAGGAGGCACACTACCCAGGAGACGAAGCAGTCGACCTGGATGAACAGAAACACCCAGATGAATACATCCATGCACCGCGCGCTGATGATGCCGCTGAAGAGGTCGACCTGGGCGAAGGAGAGCATCACCCGAATGTATACACCCACGCAGTAAATGCTGAGGATGCCTCAGAAGGAGCTGGCCTGGATGAATAAGAACATCACCAAAGCAACGGCTTCCGTGGTCGTTGTGGCCGTAACCATATGGGCTTGCAGGTCCATCACCACCCAGCCGAATTTGTTTCGCCTCTCCCCCCTGCTGGCACCCAGCCCGTGAGAGTCAAAGATAACAGCGCTGTCGCAACCAGGCCCCGTGCAGGCGAGGAAAGTGGCAGCGGTAAGGCGACGGACCACCCCTCGATTGCGTCGGTCAAGTCTGCGAGCGCCTCGCCCAGGAGAGTCACAGCAAAGCGCAGCTTCACAAGGGCGTGACATGACCAGACTGCAGACGCAAGTGGAGGCGCAGGAAGCAAGTATCACATAATGTGGATGCAGAGGGCCTCGTTGACCGAGTCCTGCGTCTCCTTCGCCATCGGTGCACGAGCCCCAGGCCGATGAAAAGGCTCCTCAAAATAACTAGAATGCGAAACAACAACGTCCATCCTCCCAAGGACGCTGCAATCGTAGTGGGTGAAACGCTTGTTGGAAGACCCCGAAGCATCATCGCAGGTAACCAAAACGCCGTAGAACTTCAAACCCCAGGCCGCTGGCGGTGGTAGGCAGCAGCCATACAAGCATCACCCCAAACCGGGTACGTTACGCTCATCCTTGTAGCGTATGTCGCTGCAGCCTTTCGCCGCCTCCGAGTGGTGGTTGCCTCTACCACGCGTCTTCCAAAGGGCGCGGACGCTACTGCTGGTGATGGAATTACAATTGCATGATTGTTTGATTTATCGAACGACTCGCTGCTACGGAATGCACATGTTACGCGTTTGATGCTCGTCTTGCAAAACTTTAGAGTTGTGTTTGGGTCGGAGGAGAGACCCGAAGATTGGCAAGGACAAGTACAAGTACAACCCAGATGCCTGGAATAATTGATGCACGTGCCTCCATCCCAAGGAGGAGAGGCAGGAGGAGAACGAGGAGGGAAGGAGGAGAAGGAGGAGGATGAGGAGGAGGATCGGTATCCCTGGCCCAAGCCCTCAGGACTGCGAGGGCTGCCGGCACACATGTACCCTGATGGGCGGGGGCGAGGACAAGACGCCCGTGACCAAGGCGGCCCGCGGAAGACGGGCGCGGGCGCGCGGCACGCGGCCGCAGACAGGGTAATGGGGAAGCGGATGGAGGCAGAGCGGGGGCTGGGACAGAAGGAATGAGATGGAGGAAGACGATGGGGATGAGGGAGCGTGAGGAGGAGAGGGATGATGAGGGGAAGGGGTAGTAGTAGTAGTAGCAGTAGTAGTAGCTGTCGTCGTCGTCGTCGTCGACGTCGTCGTCGTCGTCGTCGTAGTAGTAGTAGTAGTAGTAGGAATAGAAGTAGTAGCA
>CAUYUJ010017682.1:553647-556147 GCA_963575745.1 Prorocentrum cordatum | reverse complement strand
AAGTTAATTTTATACCGTTCTTCGCCCGTTAATGTTCCTCAGGCAGCTTGCTCCCTGGTAGTGCGATTAAGTCGGGCCTGTCCCTCCACAGGAGGAGTTTTCAAGAATAGTAAACATGATATGGGACAGGTGTTTGACTATTTTTGAATATTTGTTCGTTTTGTTTGGACCAGTTTTGTTAGTTTTCCTCCGGGATCCCCCTGTAGGAGGACGTGCCCGACCCAGTTGTGCGATGATTGCAGGGTGGGTGATGTGGGATGTGGAGGAGGACTTGGACGAGAGGGACGAATGGGGGGGATTGTGATGCTAATGGCGATGCAGATGGTGATGATGAATCTGATGCTGCTGATGGTGATGATGATGAGGATGAGGATGAGGATGAGGATGAGGATGAGGAGGAGGAGGAGGAGGCGGAGGAGGAGGAGGAGGAGCAGGATGAGGAGGACGACGGGGAGGATAGGAAACGCAGGCATGGACTAAGGCCCGTGGTCTGGCGACGGTGCACGCTTCCATACCAACTCGGCGGCACGTGGCCTGGCGACGGGGCACGCGTGCTCCGTCTCCAACGTGAGGCGGCGCTGGCTGCATTTGTCGGGGGATACCTGCTCCGACCCTTGGTTTTGACGCCCACGCGCCAAATCCCTTGGCATCGCTCGGACGTGTGCATTTTTCCTTCGGCGAGGACCATCGAGGAGCATCCGTGATCACTTGGCGAAACAAGCCACGCACGAAACCGAAAAAAACATAGGGAATGGACGTCCGAGCGATGCCCAGATCCACGGATTCCTCATTCATGTCTCAAGCAGTGGCGAAGCGTTTCTCGGCGGCGAGCGAGGGGGGGGAAGCGAGAAGGAGAAGGCCTTCTCAGAAGGCGGCGGGACTTCTCAGAAGCCCTCGCGCCTTCTGAGAAGTTTTTCTGTCTTCGGGGGAGGCTTACAAAACTTCTCAGGAGGCCGGGGGACTTCCGAGCCTTCTGAGAAGGCCCGCCCGTTCTCACTTCCCCCCCTCGCTCGCCGCCGAGTTTTGATGTTCGAATAAGTTCGCCGAGTGATGGTCTAATTGCGTTATGCTGTTTGCACGGGATTTCCTTAGAGCATGTCTGGCTGAGTGAGCCTTCGCTTGATACGTAGGGACTCGCGTCTAAGAACGTCGGCCTGTCAGTTACTCAACCACTAGATTTGGTTCCAAGCCCACGCCGTGGTGGGCCTGTAGGACTGCTGGGCCTGTCGGTCCCTGCTCAGAATGCGTGCGTCTGCCCGAGAGGAGGAGAAGGGCAGAGTGCGGCGCTTGGGCCCCGCCAGCCGTTGCCACGCTCCTCGTGGAGCGCGCGGGCCCATCGCCCGCCGCGAACGCGCGGCACCCAGGCGTGCCCACACCGCGCTTCGACGCGACACGCCGTCCACAAGCCAAGTCCCCCCGTTCGTCCACGTCCCCGGCCTCTCCAGGCCTTCCCAAGCCTCCCCCGCCGCCGCGACACACCAAGCAGAAGTCCCCGACCGTACCTCCGGGCCCTTCATCCCCGGGGCACAGTCCCCAAGCCTCCTCCTCCTTCCCCCCCCTCGGCCGATGGCGTAAATCTGCAGTCGGTGCCATCCTCCTCCTCCTCCTCCTCCTCCTCGTCCTCCTCCTCCTCCTCCTCCTCCTCCTCCTCCTCCTCCTCCTCCTCCTCCTCCTCCTCCCAGCGAGCACCGGTGTCGCTGCGCAGCACACCGGTAACAAAGCGCAGGGGCCCGACGCCTTCATCAGCTACACTGTTGAAATCAGCGTGAGCGAGAAGAGCGAGCAGCGGCAGCAGACTCTGGCCTGGCTCCGTGAGCGGGCGAGAGTAGAGAAACAGCCCGACGTGCACAGTTACAACGCCGAAAGAGCGTGCGAGTACAACGGGAAGTGGCAGCAGGCGCTGGCTAGACTCCGAGACACAGAGACGAAGCTAGAGCCTGACGTCCTAAGCGACAGCGTTGAAGCCAGCTCGTGCGAGAAGGGTGAGCAGTGGCAGCAGGCTCTGGCTGGAACGCGAGATGCTGGAGGCAGGCTGAGAGAAACGTGCGTGGGGGCCACGATCAGCTACAATTCTGGGGGCAAGCCGTGCGAGAAAGGGAGCGAGCAGTGGCAGCGGACGTTGGTATTGAGCAAAACGTGCGGGTGGGCGAACAGCTACAACGCTGGGAGCAGTCCGTGCGAAGAAGGGAGCGGGCAGTGGCAGCAAACGCTGGTGCTGAGAGAAACGGGTGGGCATGCCACGATCAGCTTCAACGCTGGGAGCAGTCCGTGCGAGAAAGGGCGAGCGCAGTGGCAGCGGACGCTGGTACTAAAAACGTGCGGGTGGGCGATCAGCTGCAACGTTGGGAGCAGTCCGTGCGAGAAAGGGCGGGCTCAGTGGCAGCAAACGCTGGTGCTGAGAGAAGCGCGCGGGTGGGCCACGATCAGCGCCAACGCTGGGAGCAGTCCGTGCGAGAAAGGGCGAGCGCAGTTGCAGCGGACGCTGGTGCTGAGCGAAGCG
>CAUYUJ010017682.1:503647-548647 GCA_963575745.1 Prorocentrum cordatum | reverse complement strand
CGCCAGCGGGCTCTTTACCAGCCATGTGTCAGGAGGCTCGGCAGCGACGTCAGCAGGCGCGCCTTAGATGGCTCTTTCCTGACGCAGCGCGATGCCAAACGCGCGCGCTTTGACTAAGGCCCACAGCCAGGGCAGCCCACCGTTTGAAAGCTATCCCGCGCCGCTCTGTCTCGAGCTGGCGGAGCTGCAAGGGGCTGCAGGAACGTGCTTATCGGGGGCGTCGCCTTTCACAAGCTGCTTTAGCAGTGCGCAGACCCGGCGGTTCCCTGGGCGGCCGAAGCATGCCTGCGGTGCCAGGAACACGCCAAGGGCTCATTCATGCACCTGCGTGTTCCAGCTTTTATTCAGGTGCTCCTCACCTTCCCCGTCTACGACCCTTGGTGGAACCGCAGCGTGCGTTCCAAGACGGCCAGCCACGACGAGCTGCAGGCCATCTCCCAGGACCTCTGCGTGGACGCCTGGAAGCCACGAGGGTCACTCAGGGGCCTGCAGCACGCTCTCCCTCGCTCCGCGTGGCCAGGCTGGTTGGGCGGCAAGACCTGGCTTGCGGGGGTCCACGCTCGATTGGCTCGGCTGCGCGACGCCGCGCTTCGGCTCTACGCGCGAGGGGGCCAGTATCTCAGTCCCGACACCCCTCAGGCGCTGATGAGTGCCAGGCAGGAGAACATGGGCAGGGCCTCCCGCTCGGCATGCGCGAGCCTTTGGCCTGCCTCCGACGCGGCCAGCAGCAGTGCGCCACCGCCGCAGTCAGGAGGGGGCCCCAGCAGCCATGAGAGCTGCCCTGCCATCGAGGACGCGAGCTTTCTGCTGCAAGTGGGCAGACCCATCGTCGCCGCGGCCGCTGCCGCTTCAGCTCGAGCCCATGGCGCGGTGCCGAGCAGCCAGGAGCCCCGACACCATGGCCCTGCCGATCACCAGCGGCGCGGCCTTCGGCGGTCGCGCAGCACCGGGCGCCTGGCCTTCCACGCCGTCAACGCCAGCCTCAGCTGGAGCAACGTCGTGAGATACCTGCATGGCGCCGCGCACGACCAACATATCCAAGGTTTCCTTCCTGTGGTGGCCTTCCAGGAGCATGGCAAGAAGCACCTGTGGGCTGCCGAAAGCGCCCGAGCGCTGCTGCCGCAGGGCTGAAAGGCCCTGCCCAGCCCGGCGACGGACGGCCCGAACGGCGGGGCCTCGGCGGGGGTCCTCATCGGGATCCCTTCGCGCGCGGGGGTCGTCAGGGCCCCGGGGCAGGCGCGATGGGACGTGCACCTCCCGCGGGATGCGCTGGCCGCTCATGGCCGTCTTAGAAGCCAAGGGCATTGGCAAGATCCTGGTCTTCAGCGCCTACTGTTTCACGGGCCAGAAGTTCTTGGCAGCGGACAACGCTGCCATCTTTACCGCCATCACCATGTGGGCCTGATGCCGCGGCCCGGCAAGTTTCCAGCTCCCGGGGGCAAGCCCGGTAGCTATGACCTCTCTAGCGGCGCGACACCCAGGGAGTTCGACCCTTATGCCGTTCCCACCCAGGAGCTCTTGGACTCGACGTGGCAGCTATTTTGCAGCGTCGCGGAGGAGGAGCTCATCGGCCGCGTCGGCTTCGATCCCGCCAGCCGCGAGGGCGATCAACGCCGCGGTCGCGGCGGCCCGCCGCGGTTTCGGGAGCGCCCTTGGCTGCCCAGGCACACGGGGCCCATCGCAGCCTGCGGCGAGGCCAGGACATGGAGATGGTTCGCCAACGGGCTGGCCTGGTGGGATCGGCTCGCGGCGCGCCTCCAGAAGCCAGCAGCCTCCGACATCGCAGCCCGCGCCCAGCGGCAGCAGCGCGACGCCGCGCTCAAGAAGCCCACGCTGATATTCCAACGCGTTCTTGGAAGCCCAGGTCGTCGACCAGCGCAAGGAGTCTTTCAAGCGACGCCTGGAGGGCGAATTCCCAGGCCCCCAGGGCCTCTGACACAGGGCCACCAAGTGGAAGCAGGCGTGGCAGGCCCCCAATGGCAACACTTCCAATTACTCCGACGGAAGGACCCCACATGATAATCTGTTTAGCTTTCCCTTATCCCTTTCCTCCCGGCCATGGCAAACACCCTCGTATCGCCCTCTCCTCTGCCATCTTTTCCTCTTCTTCTATTTCCCCCCCCCTCCTCCTCCTCCTCCTCCTCCTCCTCCTTCTCCACCTCCTCCTCATCATCGCCCTCCCCATGCCCCTTCCGTCCTCATCCTCCTCCTGCCTCTTTTCCACGTGCACGTCCCTTTCCCCCCGGTCGGGGGAAGCAAATCGATTTTCCTCGGCGCCGTCGCCGCCTCGGTCAGAACGCGCGCGTTTGCCGACGGCCAGATCGCGAAGCCGTCGGGTCAACCCTTCGGGCCAGCCATGCCTGCGGGGCACTCCCGCGGGCCGCCGGAGCGCGAGGGCAGGCCGTCGGGACAACCCCGCGGGCCAGGCCGTTGGGACAACCCCGCGGGCCTCCTCGCGCGCGCCGCGGCGCTCAGGCGGGCGGCAGCACGAAGCCCAGCTCTGCCGCGAGCTGCTCCGCTTCAGCCCTGGAGTCCACCGCTCTCTCGTCGAACTCCTGGAGCGCCTTCCGCAGTGACGCCGGCGGCCCGCGCTCCAGGAACTCTCGCGCGGGCGGCCGCAGGATCAGCATGTTCCGCATGCACGTGGCGCGGGAGAACATGACGTAGAGGTGCAGCCACCACATATCGTCCGACATGCCCGTGCGGCCAGCGTCCTCATCCCTGGCGCAGTCGATGGTGACGCCCTTGCGCAGCGTCTGGCCCTGCGACAGCGTGGAGGTCAGGTAGGACGCGTGCGTCAGCGTGAATCCCGAGCGGCGCACAGTGTGCGCCCCCGAGCTCTGCCACGTGAGCTCCTGCTCGCTGGGCCTGAACATGAGCAAGCTCCTCGCCCGCGCCTGGGCCTCGCCGTCGTCGTCAGCGCCCTCGGTGCCCTGCAGCAGCACCTCGGCGACCTCCTTGTAGATCGGGGACTCCTGGAAGCCGTGCACATGCAGCCAGATTCCCTGCGGTAGGAAGCGGGGGCGGAAGAGCTGGCCCGGCGCGCACTCCTCGTAGTCCCGCTCGTCGTCTGCGTGAAACTCGAAGGACACGATGGTGGCCCGTTGCTCCTGCGCGAGCCCCAACTTCTTCTTCAGCTCCTCCTGCACGGCCGCGAACCGGACCTCCATGCCGACGTGTGCCGGTAAGACGCCGTGGATGTCCCCCGTCTTGTGCATGTTCGGGACGTTCAGGAGGCGCCGGCCTGCGTCTGGTTCGCCTTGAATCGTGCCGCACTCGTCTACGGCCTGCAGGAAAACGAGGGGGACGCCGAGGCGCCGCGCGTCGCGACGAGCGCGCGTGTTGATCCACCTCGCCAGCGTCTCCCAGTAGATGCCCATGCCGTAGCCGAGCCGAAAGTTCTCGTGCTGGTGCCGAGGGTCCAGGACGCCGTGGTTGTCAGAGGCCAACGTCTTCTCCCAGGCAGACCAGACCTCTGGTGGGAAGCGCTTGCCCTCGCGCATGCAGCCCAAGAACGCGATCAGAGGGTCCCCCGGCTCGAAGCGCTTCGTGCCCTTCAGCTCGAAGACGCAGGGGATCTGAGAGAATGCCCTGATGGCGTGCTGGATCTCCACCGTCGGCGGCTCCGCGTACTTGTACGACCCGTCGTCCAGGAGCTCGTTCACGTCCGTCAGGAGCCCGATGCTGCCGGTGGGCTTCAGCTGCAGGAAATCCCCGAGGTGCAACACGATGGGGACGCGGCCGAAGTGGTGGTGCGGCCTCTTGTAGGTGGACTCCTGCACGTCGTGCGTGTCACTGCGCCCGTGGCAGGCGCGGAGGTCCAGAGCGTTGTACAGAGCAGCTGCCACGATGCTCACCTCCTCGATGACCAGGACGCGGACGTGCTCCCACAACCACTGCAATCTTTTCTGCATGCTCCCCGGTCTCATCTTCGCGTTGATGTATTTCTGGACTCGCAGGGCACAGGCGTTGTGCAGCGTTCTGGCCTTCACCGTCTCCGTGGAGATGTTCTTCGCCTGCGCGTTCGAGAAGGCCACGACCATCATGGCGCCCTTGTCCTGCGCCGACGAGGGCCACAAATACTCCACCACTGGGAAGACGATTTTCTGCACCACGTGCGTCTTCCCCGAGCCGCCCTGGCCCAACAGGAGCAAGTGCGTCACTTTTCTCTCGCTCCAGGGCTTCTTCTGCACGTCGTCCTCCCAGGCGTCGTCGCAGGCCTTGGCGAACTCGCGAATGAAGGGTGAACCTTTTCAAGTTCCCCCTTCACTCCGACGACAAGGGGGGACAGGGAACCTTTGCAAGTTCCCTCTCCCGCAGCTAGAGACGTCGAACCTTTTCAAGTTCCCTCTCCAGCCCAATCCTGCCACGAACGGGAAAGTGAACCTTTTCAAGTTCCCTCTCCCGCAGCTAGAGAGTGAACCTTTTCAAGTTCCCTCCCCAGCCCAAACGAACGCGGGAGAGTGAACCTTTTCAAGTTCCCTCTCCCGCCGACGACGACAAGGTTGGCCAGCAATTGGACGTGGGCAAGTCGAAAGAGAATATTCAGGCCGCAGGAGCGAGTTCCCCTTCGATCCTCCAAGTGACGACAAGAGACGGTCCTCAGACGGGACTACCCGCACCGCCCACAGACAAAGTTCCCGCTTGATACTTCCCCCTTGTTCAGGCCGCAGGAACTGAGGAGCCCAAAAAGCTCGCTCGGATGACCCGCTCGGGTTCGAACATGAAGTGCGTGCCCCACAGGGATGGAGCGCCCGCCTGATACTTCTCCCATATTCAGGCCTCAGGAGCCCAAAAGCGACGACAGTTACAGGTTTCCGATGACCCGCCTCGGATTGGTAAGATGATCTGCGGGCCCCATAGAGAGAGGCTCCCGCCTGAGACTTCCTCGCAATTCACTCACAGACAACGCTCCCGCCTGATACTTCCTCCAAATTCACGCCCCAGGAGCCCAAAAGTGACGACAGCTACAGGATCCCAATGACCCGCCTCGGATTAGTAAGATGATCTGCGGGCCCCATAGGGGGAGGCCCCCGCCTGAGACTTCCTCGCAATTCACTCACCGACGACGCCCCCGCCTGATACTTCCTCCAAATTCACGCCCCGGGAGCCCAAAAGTCACGACAGTTACAGGATCCCGATGACCCGCCTCGGATTAGTAAGATGATCTGCGGGCCCCATAGGGAGAAGCTCCCGCCTGAGACTTCCTCGCAATTCACTCACAGACGAGGCTCCCGCTAGATACTTCCTCCAGATTCACGCCCCAGGAGCCCAAAAGTGACGACAGTTACAGGATCCCGATGACCCGCCTCGGATTAGTAAGATGATCTGCGGGCCCCATAGGGAGAGGCTCCCGCCTGAGACTTCCTCGCAATTCACTCACAGACGACGCTCCCGCCTGATACTTCCTCCAAATTCACGCCCCAGGAGCCCAAAAGTGACGACAGTTACAGGATCCCGATGACCCGCCTCGGATTAGTAAGATGATCTGCGGGCCCCATAGGGAGAGGCTCCCGCCTGAGACTTCCTCGCAATTCACTCACAGACGACGCTCCCGCTTGATACTCGAGTGAGTGACGGACTGACTGAGTGATGTGTGACGCCAACGGATGATATCCTCATGTGATGATCATGATGAGTGAGTGAGTGAGTGAGTGAGCGATCGAGTGGTGTATGGGTAAGTGTGGTGCTGAGGAGGAGAGGCGTGGGTCATGATGATGATGACTGATGATGATGATGGCGAGAAAGAGGAAGAGAGAGAGAGAGAGAGAGAGAGAGGGTGTGAGATCCTGCGCGGGGGGTGTGCAGAGAAAACAAGAACCCCACTTTGGATGTGGGGAAAAAAACAGCCCCCTCCAGCCCATCAGGCCGCTGCGGACCAAGTGCTCCGGGACTGGTCCCGAGTGTGGGCCGCCAGACCGGCGGCCCCCGAGCCTTGGCGGGGCTTGGAGAAGGCCGAGGTGGCCCCGCCTTCGGCGTCGCACCTCAGGAGGCCCGCCCAGCGCTTCAAGCTACGGACGGGCATCGGGCTGGACGGCTGGCAGCCCAAGCTCTGGGCCTACCTCGCCGACGGCGCCCTCGCGATGCTGGCCCAGCTGCCCGCCTGGTGCCAGAAGTTCTGCCGCTGGCCCACGCAGGTGCAGCTGCCTCTCGCTTTCACCACCGAAAAGTTGGATGGTGGAGGCAGGCCCATCATTCTCCATCCTGGACCGTGCCGCCTTTCGGAGGCGTGGCAGCATCCCAGCGTCAGAGCCTCGCTGCCCAGCCACACCAGGCGATGCGACTTCACGGCGGCCCTATGGAAGGCCCTCCTGGACGACCAGCTAAGTGCTAGAAGGCGGACCATCAGCGCACGTGGCGGCTTGCAGCGTGGTGGGAGAGCCCGCTCGAGGTCATCTCCCGTGCCATGGAGAGCTTCGCCCTCGGCAGGGTCATCCGAGTCGACGGGGCGTGCTCGGTGGCGGTCCTCTCCATCGCGGCCCTGCCAGCGGGCAGCCTGTTCGCGCCCACCTCCCTGCGGTTCTACCCCGCGCCGTGCCTCGACGACCTGTTGTGCATCTTCCGTGCCACCATCTACTTGTGCGTGGACGACATCGCGTTGCACATCATGGGCACGGAATCTCAGGTGTTGGAGGTGCTGCCCAAGACCGCGCGGCTCTTCTTCTGGATGGTGGAGTCGTTCCTGGGCCTTGAGGTGGCGCGAGCGAGGGCTGGGGTCAAGGGCAGGTGCGCCTCTCTTCAAACCTCGACACCGTCGGCGGCCCTCACCGAGGACATGAGCATCTTGGGCGTCCCGCCCAGTCTGTCCGACAGATGGCTTGCCGTGGGCTACGGCCCTCAGGTCACCTCCACCCACTCGTCAGCACCTGTGCGCCTCGCTCGCCTGCGGATGGCCCAGCAGAGGTGGCCCAATATACGAGGGCTGCCCAGACCTCGCAGAGGCAAGCTTCAGCAGGTGGTGAGGCAGGGCTTGGGCGCCCCCGTTGCTTTCGGGGCCAGGGTGCGAGGCGCGCCCAAGCCCACCCTGGACTTCCTCAGGCAGAAGGAGAGGGCCATCAGGAGGGTGGGCTACAGCCTTCACGTCCAGCGTGCTGCACGATGGTCTGTCTAGACCCATCACTGGCGGACGCGCTCGCGCTGGCCCCGATCGTGGCCTGGGCGCGGGAAGCGTGGGATTACCCCGACGGTCGGCACCCCCAGCGAGCGGCCTGGTCCAAGGTGCAGCGCGGCATCAGGGACAGCAACCATATGGCCAAGGACCCATGGATGCACGTGCGGGGGGCCGCTGGAGCCGCCTTGGCCTCGGTGTTGGCCCAGGGCTTGAGCATGCCTTCCGCCATCGAGATCGCGCGACCGCTACCACCTCGTGGAGTTGTTTTAGTTTTCTGGGCCAGCGCGTCACCAACAACATGGAACAGGTATGCCCCCAATCTTTTTGCAAGGGGCCATGCTGCGCGCGATGCGTGCGAGGGCGTTGGAGGCGCGGGCCGCGGCCAAGCGCGATCGGCATCCTCTCGCGCCAGTCCCGTGGCTCACGCCAGTCAGGCAGCTGATCGAGAGACGGAAGAAGGGCCTGTGGACCAAGCAGCACGCTGACATTGTCAAGAAGGTGGTCCTCGGCAGTTCCCCCTCCCAAGAGGCCATGCACAACACCAACCAGACCGACAGTGCGAGGAGCGGGATCTGCGACGCCGATGCGGGCACGTTGCAGCACCACTATTGGAAGCGCCAGGGACAGCTCTGCCAGCAAGTCAGGGGCAAGCTCGCGGCCCACGACGCGGGCCCCACCTTCAGAGAGATCTCACATCTCGGCGCCTCCGTCGGGCAGCGCGCGCGCTCAGATGCTCTGGGGGCGCGGCCTCAGGCGCACGCCATGCCACTGCTTGGCTTGGCCGCTCCAGGGCCCGCTGATCGATCACCTGAGCCGAGCCTTCCAAGGGGGCCGAGCT
Source organism: Prorocentrum cordatum (assembly GCA_963575745.1). Taxonomy (NCBI): domain Eukaryota; class Dinophyceae; order Prorocentrales; family Prorocentraceae; genus Prorocentrum; species Prorocentrum cordatum. The sequence continues at coordinate 540,698 of CAUYUJ010017682.1, read as the reverse complement.
GACGGGGCTTTTGGTTCCCGACGGGTCGGTCAAGGGCGTCGAAGATCTACGGCATGGAGGCTGGGCAGCACTGCAGAACAGCCCCGACGGCAGCCCCGTCGTTCAAGGATTTTACGGGCCCCTCTACTTTTTCGGCCCCAGCTCCGCGCTGGCGGAGCTATGGAGCCTGCTGCAGGCGCTCAGGCACGGGGTCTTCCTCGCGGGCATCGCCATCGACGCCATCGGCAACGCGCCGGTCGTGCGAGGCCTGGCCAGAGGCAGGGCTTGGTGCACGCAGGCGGCGCGGCCATTCGCCCACATCTGGGCCGAAGTGTGGGATCGCCCCGAGGACGCGGACCTCGTCCCCTGCGACACCTTCCAGGTCATCAAGGTGGCCCCCAAGTTTCACAGGTCAAGAGGGCCGAGCTCGGAGCGGACGCGCAGATCCACATGTGCCACACCGACCCTGCAGACTAGTGGGCCAAGGAAGGAGCCAGCCGCAGTGCGCCACCTGAGTGGGCCATGCGGCAGGTCAAGGAGGATCCCCGAACTACCGAGCGCGTCCTCGAGTACATCGCGCTCTTCAGGGTCGAGCTGGACGGAGCTCCGCCGGCCACTGCCAGGCCCGCGGACCCCGCCACCGCGGCTTCCAGGCCGCCCAGGCGCCCCCCCCCCCACCCCCTCCACCACGGCGCCCCAACGCCTTGATCGAGTGCGCGGGCTACGCTCAGCGCTCCAACTGCGGCAGGATCGCGCGGACCCAGCGCGCGAAGTTTCTCCTGCAGGAGTGGCCGGCTTGCAGGGCTGCAGGGCAAGGCTATCAGAGGCTGCGGCCAAGCGGGGGAGCGCTGCGGTGCCTCTCATGCTCGCCGCGGGCTCGGCCGCCAGGGCCGTTCGTGCTCGACGGAACCACGAGGCGGCCGATGACGCTGAGGCCACTGACGCCGCCGAGGACGACCAAACAGGCGGCTGGCGGACCCTGAAGTGGAGCACCGCGTCACGAGCGGTGACGAGGGCCAGGGCGACGCGACGGTCCGTCCCCAAGCCAGGTCAGCGCGACCCTACGAGATCCTGGCGATCGAGCCCTACGCGAACAACGGCGTTCCCCATGCGATCAGGTGCCGCCGGGAGCTCCTGTTCCACCTGAAGCGGGGGTCTTTCGCGAGATGAAGCACCACCTGGAGCTCGAGTGCCTTCGGAAGATCGGGTACCTGCTGGTGATCAAGTACCACCAGGAGATCGGGTACCGCACGGAGTTCCTGTACCGCCTGAAAAAGGGTGTTCCTTCTGGAGTGCAGGTGCCACCTGAAGCTCGGGCACCTGCTGAAGCGCGGGTTCCGCATGCGGCTCGGGTACCCCCAGGAGTTCCAGCACCGCCAGCAGCAGGGGAGCGTGGGGAAGATCAAGTACCACCAGAAGATCAAGCACCTGCTGGATATCGAGTAAGTACAGCTGCCGCGCCACCTGATGCAGGGGAGCCACCTGGAGGTCGGGCCCCACCAGAAGCTCATGCACCTTCGCAATGTCGGGTGCATCATGGAGATCGAGTAGCTCGAAACAAGAGCCTGTACGCCTGCGCCATGCTGCGGGCGACAGCATGGATGAGGTTGTCGAGTTGCCCGTGGTTCCCCCGAGTACCGCGAGCCTTTTGCGTAAGGGTTGCCGACGGAGCGAGGGGTGGGAAGCGTGCCGCTACTGGTGGGGTAGCGTTGGCGGGGCTTGACTTCCTCGAGGGGCGGCGCGTTGGACAGGGTAGGGAGAAGAGGAGTAGCTTTGTGAGCACTTCAGGGCCCTGCCATCAAGCCAGGGGCATCCACGCGGCCGCGCCACGTGGAGGAGATGCAGACATCGACGGCAGTCTTGGGGCCTTTTGGAGCATTTTGGGAACCATCTTCAGGCATTTTGGGATAGTTTGAGCCATCCTGGAGCTCACCTTGGGCCGTCCGAGGCGCTCTTGGAGCCATCTTGGGCCATCCTGGACGCCCCAACCCCTCGTGGGACCCCCCGTCCAAGTCCAGGGGAGGGCGTTACGGGGAAGGGTAAACCGCTCCCCGAAGGGGAAGAGGGGCAGATGGAAGACGAGACACGCTAGACCACCTACGCCCTAAAGGGCTGTTGGGAGTTTCAATGCTGTGGATTTCTTAATAATCGTCCCCCGCGCGCGCGTTTGGCGCGTCGACTGCTTTGCCGTCTGGTAACAGACTTGCTCCCTGCTTGCCAGGAAATGCGGCAAAACAATAGCCTAAGAAAGACCGTCATGTTTTACTTCAGCGGCTTTCTGTTCTAGGAGCATTGTTTTTGTTCTGGGATCACCCTTTCTTTCTTCGCCCATTTCGTGGTAGGCCTCTGGCAATGCCGAGGCGGTCGGTCTCTGCTCAAACTATCGTGCGGGACCTCCCCGGGCCAGACACCCATCCACTGAGGATCCCAGGGGCCCCGCCGATGCATTCCATTATCCTTAAGATCTCCCAATGTTCCCCACCGTGCTGCCGAAACTGGGGCCGTCAGGTACTCTTGGACCTCCTGGAACGTCTATTGAGCCACTAACATCATGATATGATTACCGGCCTCATCGGCGGCGAGCCTGTAGGGAAGTGAGACGGGGCGGACCTTCTCAGAAGGCTCGGAAGTCCCCCGACCTTCTGAGAAGTGTTCTAAGCCTTCCCCGAATACGCAGAACACGTTTCAGAAGGCGCGAGGGCTTCTGAGAATTCCTGCCGCCTTCTGAGAATGCCTTCTCCTTCTCATTTCCCCCCCCCCTCGCCCGCCGCCGTCCCGACGCATGAGCGCCCGCGGTGATCCTCCCACGATGTCCGGATCCGGCGGGGGCGAGGACGACGCCGTCCCGTTCCTCCGCGTGCCCAGCGCGGGGCCGTCGCTGTTCTGTTGGGCGCTGGTGCTGCCCGGCACCTACGAAGAGCACCCCCGCCCGCCTTTGCGAAGCCACGCGCGGAGCGTGTGCCGCCTGGTGGCCGTCGTCGTCGTCGTCGTCGTCGACGTCGTCGTCGTCCCTCCTGCCTCATGCCTCCGCTCTCCTGGGTCCTCTCCTCGTCGCTGCTCGTTCCTCCCTTTCTTGCTGCTCAGTTGCTTCTGGAGTTTGAGTGTCTGTTGCGTGACAACGAATCCGTCTCCTCCTCCCGTTCCTCCTCTCTCCTCCTCCTCCTCCTCCGCCTCCTCCTCCTCCTTCCTCCTCCTCCCCTCCTCCTCCTCCTCCTCCTCCTCTTCCTCCTCCTCCTCCTCCTCCTCCTCCTCCTCCTCCTCCTCCTCCTCTCTCCTCCTCCTCCTCCTCCTCCTCCTCCTCCTCCTCCTCCTCCTCCTCCTCCTCCTCCTCCTCCTCCTCCTCCTCCTCCTCCTCCTCCTCCTCTCTACCCCTCCTCCTCCTCCTCCTCCTCTCTCCTCCTCCTCCTCCTCCTCCTCCTCCTCCTCCTCCTCCTCCTCCTCCTCCTCCTCCTCCTCTCTCCTCCTCTCCTCCTCTCCCTCCTCCTCCCCTCCTCCTCCTCCTCCTCCTCCTCTTCCTCCTCCTCCTCCTCCTCCTCCTCCTCCTCCTCCTCCTCCTCCCTCCTCCTCCTCTCTCTCCTCCTCCTCCTCCTCCTCCTCCTCCTCCTCCTCCTCCTCCTCCCCCTCCTCCTCCTCCTCCTCCTCCTCCTCCTCCGACTTGCAAGGCCGAGCCGACAGCGTGCGGAGCCCCCCCTCTCTCCGAGACCCCCGCCGTCGGGCGTGCGCGCGGGGGGGGGGAGGGCACGAGGGGGGGGGCGGAGAGCGGCCACGGCGTTCGCGGACGCGGGCAGTCGTGCACGTCGGGGGCGGCCCAGAGGGGGGGTGAAGAACAAGGGGTGATGTCGGGCGTGTATCCCTACAGGGGGACTTCCCACGCAGAATAAAACAATACCCTGCGACGTACCCAACCCATGTGCATTAAGTGGCAAGAGGAGTAGGCCAACATTAGCAGGAACAACGACAATGTAGACACGGTGATTTGTTGCGCAATCTACATGGGACGCGCATGCGTTGCACGACTCACAGGACGACGATCGAAAGAACGAGGATCGAGGCCCAAGGCTCGAAGAAGAACGGGGACGGGAACGAGGGGCAGGAGGAGGATGGAATGGGGGGGCGAAAGGCCATCGCGGCAGCAGCAGCATGCATGGAGCAGGTGAAGCGGGGAATAGGACGACAATGAAGGTGGCGGGAGGAGACAGAAAAGCGCCGCGTTTTCAGGTACACGCTAAACACTGAGCGCTGTCTGCGCCATGCCGTCGCAGCGTTCCACAGGCTCAAACCTGCTTATAGTAAGTGCAAGAAGCGAGCGAGACTTAGCTCGCCCGCTAGCTTCTCCGCCTCATCCCTGCACATTTAGTGCGGGAGCTGAACGTTCGCAGGCGCGCCGCCAGGTCTGCGGGCGGCCCGCGGGAAATGACACATTTTCACAGATCGCAGCCCTCCAGGGATGGCGAAGTCTAATCTGAATCCCCGTATGACGTCACTCCGCTGGCCACCCCAGCACCCCTCGAAAGTGGCGACAGGTTCGCAGATCGCAGCCCCCCAGAGATGGCGAGGTCTAATCTGAGTCCCCGTGGGGCGTCACCCCGCTGGCCACCCCTGCAGCCCTCGAAAGTGGCGACAGTTTCGCAGATCGCAGCCCCCCAGGGATGGCGAGGTCTATTCTGAGTCCCCGTAGGGCGTCGCTCCGCTGGCCACCCCAGCAGCCCTCGAAAGTGGCGACAGTCTCACAGATCGCAGCCCCCCCCCCCACGGATGGCGAGGTCTAATCTGAGTCCCCGTAGGGCGTCACGGCGCTGGCCACCCCAGCAGCCCTCGAAAGCGGCGACAGTTTCACAGATCGCAGCCCCCCAGGGATGGCGAGGTCATCTAATCTGGCGACAGTTTCACAGATCGCAGCCCCCCAGGGATGGCGAGGTCTAACCTGAGTCCCCGTAGGGCGTCACTCCGCTGGCCACCCCAGCATCCCTCGAAAGTGGCGACAGTTTCACAGATCGTAGCCCCCCAGGGATGGCGAGGTCTAATCTGAGTCCCCGTGGGGCGTCACCCCGCTGGCCACCCTAGCAGCCCTCGAAAGTGGCGACAGTTTCGCAGATCGCAGCCCCACAGGGATGGCGAGGTCTAGTCTGAGTCCCCGTAGGGCGTCACTCCGCTGGCCACCCCAGCAACCCTCGAAAGTGGCGACAGTTTCACAGATCGCAGCCCCCCAGAGATGGCGAGGTCTAATCTGAGTCCCCGTGGGGCGTCACTGCGCTGGCCCCCCCAGCAGCCCTCGAAAGTGGCGACAGTTTCACAGATCGTAGCCCCCCAGGGATGGCGAGGTCTAATATGAGTCCCCGTGGGGCGCCATTCCGCTGGCCACCCTAGCAGCCCTCGAAAGTGGCGACAGTCTCACAGATCGCAGCCCCACAGGGATTGCGAGGTCTAATCTGAGTCCCCGTAGGGCGTCACTCCGCTGGCCACCCCAGCAGCCCTCGAAAGTGGCGACAGTTTCACAGATCGCAGCCCCCCAGAGATGGCGAGGTCTAATCTGCGTCCCCGTAGGGCGTCACTGCGCCGGCCACCCCAGCAGCCCTCGAAAGTGGCGACAGTCTCACAGATCGTAGCCCCCCAGGGATGGCGAGGTCTAATCTGAGTCCCCGTAGGGCGTCACTGCGCTGGCCACCCCAGCAGCCCTCGAAAGTGGCGACAGTTTCACAGATCGCAGCCCCCCCACGGATGGCGAGGTCTAATCTGAGTCCCCGTAGGGCGTCACTGCGCCGGCCACCCCAGCAGCCCTCGAAAGTGGCGACAGTCTCACAGATCGCAGCCCCCCCACGGATGGCAAGGTCGAATCTGAGTCCCCGTGGGGCGTCACTCCGCTGGCCACCCCAGCAGCCCACGAAAGTGGCGACAGTTTCACAGATCGCAGCCCCCAGGGATGGCGAGGTCTAATCTGAGTCCCCGTGGGGCGTCATTTCGCTGGCCACCCCAGCAGCCCACGAAAGTGGCGACAGTCTCACAGATCGCAGCGCCCCAGAGATGGCGAGGTAAAGATAAGTAAAAAGCAAGCGAGGAGAGGAGGAGCGAAGAGAAGAGGATGAGGAGGTACGAGCAAGAAAAGAGACGAAGAGGGGAGAGAGGAGGCGGGAGGCGGGAGGAGGAGGAAGGTGGAGACCACACCACAGTGCTCTATTCAAAACGAGTACCCAACACAGGAGGGTTGGGACAAATATCCCCAAAATGCTCCAAACATAGTCTGGGATCCATTTGGGGAGTATGTTGGTGTACCTTTGTGGAGCATTTTGGGGGGTATTCTTGTTTCGTGGAACATCCCCCGGTAGGGGGACACGCCCGACATGACACTAGGGGGGGTGGACATCATGGCGTGGGCCCTGATACTTCCCAGGATTCATAGCGTCCCTGGCCCTGGCCCCACGACGTTCCCGGCCCCACCTCGGGCTGCGCACACGCCGCCGGCCATGATTTGCACCCCCCCTCTTGGACGCCCCCCTCTTGGCCGCCCCCGATTGCGGGAGGAGGAGCGCAGGAGGTGGCGGCGGCGGCGGCGACAGCGAGGACCGCCATCTCCTCCGCCTCGTTCTCCGTGCCTTTCTATCCTGAGATTCCTGCTGCTGCTGCTGCTGCTCATCTCACTTCTCCTCGTACAGCTCTTGCTTGTTGTCTGTCCATGTCGTCGTCGTTCTCCTCCTCCTCCTCCTCCTCTTCTTCCTCGCGACGTAGCGTTTTGTTCGTCACGTGGCGCCGCCAGAGCCTTCGACCTCATCCCAGAAGCCTATCTCTCCCCGCGGGTCGTCTTTGATTACCCCGTCGCCCGAAGACAGTCCCTGGAGGACTGACTCTGGCAACAAGCTTCTTTCGGTGTTGCACGACACCTCGGACGTCGAGTCAAGGTGCCACTTGAGCGGCGCGAAAAAACGGGTCGTCTCCGCCGACGTTGGCGCGTAAGCTGCCCGCGTGAGGTCGCGCGTGAGCGCCCTGGTCTCCAGTGTGGCGTGCCGCGCTGGCGGTCCGCGTAAGCTGCGGCGTAAGGTCGCCGTGCCATCTCGCGTCAGACCCGTTTTTGGTCGTCGCTCATTTGTCGTTTGTGGCGTTCGCCTCGCGTCGCCTGCCCCCCGCCCCCTTTCACACTGCCCACGCAGCAGGTCTCCTCGGCCCACTCGGCTCGGCCTCGGCGGCCCTCCCGCCGCTCGCCAGGGGAGGCCTGCAGTACCTCCTTCGCGAGGAGGAGGTGTCGCCGGAGGAGAAGGAGAATACGGAGGTGGAGGAAAGAGGAGGAGGAGAACACGTACCCGCGGGGGAGGAGCAAGGAATAGAGGAGGAGCAGGAGGAACAGGACACGGAGACGCAGGGGAAGGGGGGAGGATGCATGTAGGCTTGGTGCAGTGGCGCGGAGGGAGCTCCTGAAGATGCAGCACTCTAAGAACTTGAGCATATTTGGCTGCGACGGGTGGGACGTGTACAGCAACATGTCTATAACTCTCGACCGAGGTCCCTGACCTGCCCGCTCTCTTCATCCATCCTGTCATCCATCCTCCAGAAGCCCGCACGCCGTAGACCTCCCGCCTCACCCCTTCCTTCCTCCATGCGCCCGGCCTCGTCCGCCCGCCCTCCTCCCAATCTGCTATGCGTAAGAGCGGCCCTTCGCCAGAGTGACCTTCGGTGCAGGCCCACAGGGATCCCCCCAGCAGCGACCAGCGCGATTGGATGTGGCCTCTTCCTGGCCCCCCGAAGCCGTGCACCAGGGGTCACTCTTACCTCGGGCCACTCTTGCGTTGAGCCGGCTATTCCTCCTCGTTTACCCCCTCCTTGGAAGTCCCCAGCACCTCAGATACGTACGGTTCTAGCGTCGGCGACCGCACCGCATGCCTCCCAACTTTGTGCTGCGGTCGCAGGTGCGTGGCGCATTCGCGCACAGCTCCAGCAGCGACGTGTCCCGCTCTTCCCTGGTGAGGCCTTTTCCTCCTCCTCCTCCTCCTCCTCCTCCTCCTCCTCCTCCTCCAGGTGGCTCCCTGCGCGGCCCCCCTCCGCCCGCCCCGCCATAAAGGAGCCCCCAGCCCCGCTGGGGCGCATGCGGCCGCAGCGTGCCAGCGCCTGCCGTGCGGCTGCCGCCTCTGGCCTCTTGCCGCTGGGTGGGGAGGTCCCTGCCGCCTGGGGCTGCATTCCGCCGAGGTCGAGGTCCCGATCGCCCGCCTGGCATCGGCGACAGCGTCGGCTTCGCGCCACTGCGCGGCGCCGCCTCGGACTTGAGGTTGACGTCGACAGGCTGGCACGCCATCACGGGTCTCGCCCGCCCACGGCCACGGCGAAAGCCAAAGGTCAGGGTGGCAGTGATGACGCCAAAGCAGAATGGGCGTGCGTTGCTGCTCGTGAGTGTGGCTTTGCACGCAACTTCTGCACGAATCGGCGGTGTTACACGTGCGGCAGGGATCGGCAAGGACGCCCAGATTCCACAGGAGCCGTGCCGACAGGGCAGCAATCCGCGAGGCGACGCTCGGCTTCAGGCTCGCGCAGATCGACTGCCGCAGATCGCCCCTCCTCCTCAGGGGAGCCTGACGACGTGGCCAAGGCCCGCAAAACGCTTGCCGCCCGGCGCCGTCTCCAGTTGCCCGAGGAGCCCGAGGTGTTGGCCACCGCGAAGCGGGCACTCGCAGCGGCGGAGGAGAGTGAACGGGCTGGGCGCACTCCAGATGGTATGCTTCGCAGGGCTCTGGACAGCCAGACCACCAAACAGAAGGAGGCGGACTTGCTCAACGCTGCGGCCAAAGAGCTCGAGGACAACCTTCAAGCCAGGCTCACCGAGGCTGATGCCGTGCGCGCGGCCTTGCAGGCCGCCCAGTTCGAGGTGGCCACCGCCAGAGCTGCCGTGCTGGCAGCTGGCGCCTCGGGCCAGGCCAGTGGTCTGGAGGAGGCCATGGGGCGCCTGCAGGGTGTTGTGGCTGCAGCTCCTGCTGCAGCTACGGCTGGGGATGCGGGAACCATGCAACATTCCCTCACCACGCACCTCATGGAACTCCAAAAGGTCTTCGAGTAGCACCGCCAAGCCCAAGCAGCGCTGACCAGGCCGCCTACGCAGCCGCCTGTCACGGGCTTGGCTGGTGGTGCTAGCGGCTACACACCCTAGGGGCGTACATATTGGACAGGATCATGATCGCGCCGTGCCTGCCACGTCATCGAGATCATCGGGTACAGGTAATCCGATAGCCCTTATAACGGCGACGATGGAACACAGTGCCGGGGAACTGCTTTGAACATCACCAGTCGTTCAAAGCAGTGCCCCGGCACTGCTTTGAACGATGCGGAAATGCGATCAGCAGGAGCCTTCGTCTGTTCCTTCTCCTCTTCTCGTCGCTGTATGCTCTTCCTTGTCCTCCCTCCTCCCCCGTTCCCTCTCTAATTAATTACCTCGTTCTCCCAGTCTCACGCGCACTCTTCCTCCCCCCTCTCCTCCTCCTCTTCCTGCTTCTCCTCCTCGTCCTCCTCCTCCTCCGCCTCCTCCCCCTCATTTGTTATATTTCTCCGTCCTTGTCCTCCTGTCCCCGTTCTCCTTCTCCCTCTCCTCCTCCTCCTCCTCCTCGTCGTCGTCGTCCTCCTCCTCTTCCTCCTCCTCCTCCTCCTCCTCCTCTTCCTCCTCCTCCTCCTCCTCCTCCTCCACCTTCTTCCTCCTCCTCCTCCTCCCCCTTTTCCTCTCCCTCCTCCTCCTCCTCCTCCTCCTCCCCCTTCCCCCTCTTCCTCCTCTGCTATCACTCCTCCATAATTCCTGTCCGCTCCTCCCCTTCACTGATCTTCCTCTTCGTCATCATCATCCCTTTCGTCGCACGCCTCTTAATCCTCAATCGGTTCCCAATCTTCTCGACTTTCTTGTCATCCGCGTCCTTGGCTGTTGGAGGGGCCTCAGGAATTCTCAGGGCTCTTGTGTTGCACGCGAAGGCACACCTCCCAGGAACGCATCATCCTCCTCACATTCACCCTCCTCCTCCTCATCCTCCTCCTCCATGCACGTTCGGCTCAAGCCCGCGCCGACGGTAGGTTTCACGGCGGTTGGGCGGGCTCGCGCCCGCCTCCGCGGCCTGCAGTCGGGGCAGAGATGCGTGCAGGGTGGGATGACAAAGCGGAAGAGGAAACACGGGCCGCAGTTGCGGATTCTTCAAAGAGCAGCGGCGGCGGTTGGGGAACAAGTGGGGGTTGGGGCGGCCGCAGTGGCGGATACGGCGGCGGAGGTGACCGCAGTGGCGGCTGGGGCGGCGGAGATTCTCTTGGCGGATGGAGAGGAAAAGCGCAGGATGGCGGCGACGGAAGTGACCGCAGTCGCGGATGGGAGGGCGGCGGATGGGGCGGCAACGGATGCGAGGGTTGGGGAATGGAGGGCGCCCGCTGGTGGGACGACGAGGGTGGCTGGTGGAATGCATGGGAAGGTGGCCGCTCGAGTGCCTCGGCAGGTTCTCCTGCCGCGGAGCCCGCGGCCGCAACAGCGGCGGGCAAAGGAGGCGGTCCCCTGCTTCCCCCAGGGCGCGAAGAACAAGGCGCAGTTGCGCTGTTTCAAATTGTGCGCAATGAGCCGCTGCCAATTTTCAAGTTGGAATTCTTCGAGAACTTCAGGGCGAACTGGAACGGCAATTATAAGCAGCACAACGCGGCCTTGAAGTGGTTCCGAGACGAGTACGAAGACCGAGAAAACCCTTTCGGCAGCCGCACGCCCGTCTTCGGAGGTACCGCAGTTGCGGAGGAAATTTCGAAGATCCTTAAGTACCGCGCAAAGGGGAAGGCGCAGGACAACAGGGATTGGGACTGGGACCACACTGTCAAAGTGCCGTGGTCTTGGCTGGAGATGGTCGCGCAGATGGATGGACCTACAATGCTGCGCGTCGTGTGCGGCCCTGACAATGACCGCAGTCGCGGGTTGGTCCGCTGCGAGTGCCGCCCGTGCCCTAGCAGTCTCGACAACATGAGGCACACGAAAGGGGTGGACAGAGGACAGGCGCAAAGAATCCCTCTGCCCCAGTGGGATTTCGTCCTCATCCGCGACGACGGCTCGGGCATTCGCGTCCACCCATCCTGGTCTAGCCCGAAGTTCAACACGTATGAGGTGGAGCCGCACTCGCATCCCGTGCGGGGCCCGAGGGCAGGTCTCGGCAAGAGCGATGGCCACGGAACGTTCACGTTCTGGAAGATGCTGCACGCCCATCCGAATCCTGGGCGGTTCGACGCGAGCAAGGGGGCGCAGCTGCAACCGCGGTGGTCCGCGCAGCCTTGACACCGCAGTTGCGGGATTGCGCAGCCATGGAACCGCAGTTGCGGGGACCGATCGCGTGACGCCGCGCTCGTTTGACTCACTATGCGCGCTTTCGGCCGCAGTTGCGGCGCTGCCTTCTAGCGACTTCATACAGCTTGGCCGCAGTTGCGGCGCTCCCACGACTGACCGCTGTAATTAGGTGCTTCGGGCGCGCATCACCTCCGTTGAAGCACTCGTGACGTTAATTAGCGCGGCCGCAGTTGCGGAGACAGGTACTTAAACAGATGGATCCGCAGTTGTTCGTCGTCCTCGTCGCCCCTTCCCCGTCGTCCTCGTCGCAGTCTCCTCCCTCCGCCTTTCCTCCTCGTCGCAGTTCCTTCCGTTGGCCGTAGCCCGCCTCCGTTGGCCGAGTCATTTCCCGTCGTCCTCGTCGCAGTCCCCCCCGAGGGCCGCAGTTGCGGACTTTGTTGATTCCTCCTCCTCCGTTTCTGCCCCGTCATCCTCGTCGCAGTCCCCTTGCTCCTTTCACCCTCGTCTGAGCTCTTCGCGCCATCCTCTTCCGTCGCGTCCTCTCCATCCTCCTCTTCGCCTTCCTCGTCCTCATCCCCGCCGTCTCCCTCGTTGTCCTTCCTCTCCCAAGCCGGCCGCAGTTCCCCCGTCGGACGGGGGCCGCGCGCGGCCACGCCATGGACCCAGGTCGCAAAGCCGAGGTCGACAAGCGGTTCGCCGAGCTGAAGCAGCAACTGCGGGAAAGGTTCGGCCTGCAAGGGGCTGCCGCGGATGCCGCAGTCGCGGAGCCGACGGAGGACCGCAGTTGCGGAAGCCCCGAGCGACCGCCGCGCGAGGCCTCCCCGCAGTCGTCTAGCTCCTCGCGGGAATATCGGCCGCCGCCGCCGATAAGCGCTGCGAGTGGGAGCTCTGCTGGTGGGAGGCGCGAAGAGGCGCAGTTGCGCAGGGCGCACTTGACCCCCAAGGCAAAATGGGGGCCTCGGGCGCAGACGCCGACGAAGCAGCAGGACCAACCAGCAGTGACGGGAGCCGCCACCGAGACCGCAGTTGCGGGGGTGGCCGGCGAGCCAGGTGCCGCGCGCGGCTCATCTGGGAGCAGCGCGCCCTCGGCCGTGCTGCTCGCAGCCGAGTCCAAACGAGGCGCCCAACCCGAAGACGAGGCCGCCTCCCAGGAGAAAGCCGCCGAGACAATCGCCTCGGCCGATTCGCGGCCGAGGAAAAGGCCGCCTCCCACGGAAGGCTCGCCGCTGTCAGAACCGCAGTCGCGGGGTCGCGCGGGGCCTCCGTCGGAACCGCAGTTGCGGGAAGATGCGGGAGCACCGCGGAAGAAGCAGCGGACCAGGTCCCCTCCAGGGATAAACTACGTTGGGGAACGCCCCAAGTGGAACGAAGGATTCCTTCGTACAGCAGACGGCAATCGGGTTCCGTCCACCATCGCTTTGGTGTTCAACGTGGTGGTCATCACGAAGGTGGCAACAAAGGAAGATGTCTTCAGGTGCATCTTGCACCAAACTGCGGCGGTCGTCTTCGTCGCATGGGACCCCGAGCTGTTCCGCACGGGGAACGTCGAAGGCGCTTGCAGCTACGACGTTCCCGTTGGACTCAGGACTGCCGTCGAAGACGCTGTCACTTTGAAAAACAACACCGCGGAGCCTTACTGGACGACGGTTGGCCTGTTCAGAGACACGGGCGTGGTGCTCGTGCGCCCGCACATCATCGCAGAGACCGCAGTTGCGGGTCATGTTGTTGGGGCCACCCACGCCGTCACGATCCTGCGCTTTCGCCTGAAGGGCTCCGACATGAATCCTGCCGCGGTGATCCGTTTTGCCGTCGTGTCCAGACACGCAGTCACCGAACGTCTCCAACAGAAGATCACGCAATCAGAACAAACAGCGTGGCATCCAAGTTTCTTCAAGGACGCGGTTGCTTCCATCCATAAAAATGATGTGCGGTTCTTGTGCGGCCTGTTTGACATCCCGCCTGAGCAGCTCCAAGCATTTGGCCGCAGTTGCGGAGCCAGCTACACCTGCCCGATGGGGGTGGTGCTCAGGGCTGGACCCGCCCTGTTCGGAGGCCTTGTGGAGGGCACACGCGTCATGCATCCGAATTACGTCCTCCCCATTGGCCCGTGCGACGTGCGCATTGCGGACTACAACGCGGATTCTGCAGGGAGGCCGTCGAAGAACGATCCCCAGTGGCTCCCTGATTGGATGCATCGAACAAGCGACTCCATCATCTCTCGGCGCTGGGTCCCAGCGAAGTACATGCCCAAGTGGGAGGATGACCCTGACCGCAGTAGCGGAGTCAGAAGAAAGCTCGGCTTGGCAGCGCTGCCCCCAATCGGCAAGGTCATTCAGAAGGAGCTCAACGAGAAGACCTTCAGCACGCACTGGTGCGAGGGCATCCACCAAAACGTCGTCTTCGTCGGCCACGGACGCCAGAGTCGGGCGAGCAAGCGGAAGCACGAAGAGGCGCGATCTGCCGCAGTTGCGGACGAGCGGTGAGTGCGGCAAGACCGAGGAGCCGCAGTTGCGGAACAGAGCTCGGTACTACTGGGCGCCTGCTGCCTGCGTAGTGCATCCCATTAGCGATGGAGTGCATGTTGCGGTGTAGGATAGCCCGCAGTTGCGGGGTTGCGGTTGCGAAGCCGCAGTTGCGGTTGCGTATAATAGGAGAGCACGCGGTTGCGAAGCCGCAGTTTGCAATAAGTGTGCGCGCGCTGGGTCATCATCATCGTCGTCGTCCGTCCTCGTCGTCGTCGCTGCCGTCGTCGTCGTCGCGTCTGTCGTCTGTCGTCAGCAGTCGTCGTCGGTCGTCGTCGTCGTCAAGTCTGTCGTCTGTCGTCAGCAGTCGTCGTCGTCGTCGTCCCTCCTCCCTCCTCCCTCCTCCCTCCTCCCTCCTCCCTCCTCCCTCCTCGTCCTCCTCCAGGCCGCATCCCCCCGCCACCTCCGTCCTAGCTCTCCTTCCCCTTCCCCTCCTCGTCCTCCTCCAGCTTGCACCCCCCTCCCTCCTCCAGCCTGCGCCCCCCCCAAGCTCTCGCCCGATATTTTGGATTAAAACTGAGCCTTCAGTCGTCCGCAGGCATTCGGCTCAGCAGGTCGTTGGGCTCCTGGCACACACGCCTCCACCCTGAGCGACGGACGTCGTGCCATAGTCCGCCATATCGGAGCTCCGGGCCCCAGTGGCGGACAGCGTCGGCACAGATATGAACGACAGCGTCGGCACAGATAATGCCGCAGTGGCGGACAAGAAAGCCGCAGTGGCGGACGAGACAGCCGCAGTTCCAGGCGGAACGCAAGGGATCTTTCAGAGGGCCAACGCCTTGAGGTCTAGATTCAGGACAGGGGACAAGGTGCGCCTCCCTGTGCTCATGCTCGCCCCGCACACGGGCAACCGAGGCGGGCACTACCCTCAGCAGGAAAGGGTTCGGGAACTCGCTGTGAAAATCTTCCTGGCTGGATTCACGCAAGCCGAAGCTGACCACGAAGGTGTCTGCGTTCAGATGTACCCAGCACAAGAGCTGGTGCTGAGAAAAAAGGAGGACCCGAAGTTCCAGACGTACACAGAGTACAATCTGGAAAAAGCGACCGGCCACCTCGCTGCGTGCTTCGACCGCAGTTGCGGAACAGACGTTGCGTATGGGACGTGTTCGCACTCCCACTTGTGCCTCGTGTTGCGGGCGTGCGCCCTGGGAGCCAAGTGGCCCATCCCCCAAGGCATGGAGTTCACGGAGGACGAGAGCGCGAGGCTGAAGCGCGTGCTCGATAAGGACGGCAATCTCGACATGGCCGCAGTGGCGGAACATGACCCTGTCGCTAAGAAACTCGTGCAGGGGGGTATGCTCATGGAAGTGCTTAGCTGGAAAATCATGGACGAGGAACCCACTGGTGCTTCGCTCATCAGCCAGTCCCTCAATAAAGGAGCCGATTTTGCGTTGCGAACGACTGAACTCACCGCGCTCCGTGTTCTGTGCAAGGCTGTTGACGCGGAGCTGCACGCCGCAGTTGCGGATCAGGTTGCCTTTGACAAGGTCAAGCTCTCCGTCATGCGCGAACTCGATCGAGTCGTTCAGGACCCAGACTTCATTGAGCTGTTCTCGTTCGTTGTTGGGCTCGGGAGCACGAAAGCGCAGTTCATCCCCTTGCTGCTCCAGTTCTGCGAGGTCTACGTGAACTCCAGGAGAAGGGCCCTTCGGCTCGGTGCCTTCGGGGCAGCCAGCGAGCTTCCCGACGAAGTGCCGTGGGTCAAGGTTGCCGTGGTGATGCGATGCTACAGGAACGCGCCTGCGAGGAAGAGGGGCGTTGACACTCCTGTGTGGTGCCCTGACCCAGAACAATCGTGGAAGAAGAAGGAGTTCCGAGACTTCCTCATCGACATGAACTCGGCTCTCCGTTTGTACTTGTTCACGCTGAGCAAGGCCATCGACGGCATGGGCCCTGAGAAGGCGATCGAGTTCAAGGCGAACCTGTGCATACTGACCGCAGACGGCTTCATGCAGTACCTGAAGGACACCCACGTCAAGGAACGAAGTATCCCAGGACATCGTCAGGCGCTCCTCCGCGCTTGCGCGGAGGCCACGGGGAAGGTGGAGCCGAAGTCCAATCGGGACGCCCTTGAGAAGGCCCTCGGCGAAGTGGGAGTCGGAGGCGGGAAGCCCGATTGGTTCGATTTCAACGCGTTGCCGCGCCCAGAACCGAATGAGCCCGCAGTGGCGGGGAAGACAAAGGCTTCCGCAGAGGGGCACGAGTTGATGCCGACGGTCATTTCCTTTGACCCCACGACGCAATTACCAACGAACCACCAGCGCAGCAGGGACACGACGGCCATTCCACGCGGATCCTTCCCTTTGCCAATCGCCGAATGGAGGCGTTCAGCGGCAGCGAAGGAGCTGGGGCGGGAGCCTGCTTTGGTCAGCGCAGTGTTGCTGTGCCTTTGGGCGCGCCACATGTCCGCAGTTGCGGAAGCGCAAGTAGAGGTGTTGCAAGACGCTGACACAGAGAAACGCACCGTCAAGGCAACCGCTGCAAACGACGAAAAATGCATCGAGTTGTGGCCGTGCGTCCCAAAGGCATCCAAGGTGCACGCCGCAAGCACGCACCCCGAGAGGGTGGCCGTGCAAGTCTGGGTGAAAGGAGATCCAAATGGGGCCACGCCCACGACCTTCTACTTGCACCCCGAGTTCAAGCCGCCTGCGGACAAGACGCCCGCCGACGTGGCTGACCACGATGTGCGGTTGAGAGCATGGAAGTGGGATGCGCAAGAGACAATGCACGTCTTCTGGGCAGTCAACAGAGTCACGGAACAGGAGATCCAGCAGAGAAACAGCCGTAATGAAAGCGCAGTTGCGCGCATCAACATGGAGCTGGAGACGAAAGAATTGGCGGTGTGCGTGCCTGGGACAGGCGGGGTCGTGCTCGCCGTGAATGTCCCTGTGCTGGTGAATACCACGGCCGTGAAGAAAGGAGAAGAGCTCCTGTGGGAGGCGAGACCCAAAACCGCACCGAAGAAGAAGGCGGCCGAGGAGACGTGGAAGACGGACGCGGCCAAGAGGGCCAAAGGGAAGCCTTCGGGCCAGCCCGCGCCGAAGAAATCGAAGAAAGGGTTCGACGAAAGCGGGAAGATGTCGCTCTAATTAAGAAGCCGCAGTGGCGGCAGTCAGGGCGGCTTGCTCGCGTGACCGCAGTTGCGGGCAACAGGCCGAAGGGGGGGGCGCACGCGTGACCGCTGTTGCGGAGCGCTCGTGTAGTTTGCAGTGTCACTGCTTCTGTTAGCTGATGCCGCAGTAGCGGACCGCTGACGATCGAGCACGGAGGTTCGAAACGGACCTCCTCCCTCCCTTCTCCCTCTCCTCCCTCGCCCTTCCTCCACTTCCTCCCTCTCTCCTCCTCCTTTCTCCCCTTCCTCCCAAGTTGGAAGCCGAAACTACTCATTTCCTCACTCCCTCCCTCCCTCCCTGGAGGCCCTGGAGGGCCTCCGCCCTGGAGGGCCTGGAGGGCCCTGGAGGCCCTGGAGGGCCTCCCTGGAGGCCCTGGAGGCCCTGGAGGGCCTCCCTGGAGGCCCTGGAGGGCCTGGAGGGCCCTGGGCTGAGGGCGGAGGCCCTGGAGGGCCTCCGCCCTCAGAATGCTTCAAAGCAGTGCCGCGGCACTGCTTTGAAGCACCCAGGTGCTTCAAAGCAGTGCCCCGGCACTGCTTTGAAGCATTCTGAGGGCGGAGGCCCTCCAGGGAGGCGCGAGGATCGCAGGGGCCGAGGGAGGCCCTCCAGGGAGGCGTTCGTCTCGCCATCTGGCTCAACCGCGCGCGGCCCCACTGCCCGCACCTCCGCCTTGCCCGCAGTTGCGGCTGTGTCCAGCGCAGTAGCACACATGCCGACTTCGAGCGAATGGAGCCCTGTGTGCGTTGAGAAGGTCTTGTGCATCCGTGGAGGTTGGCTTGCGCAGACCACCCCCATCCCCGAAAAGGATGTCAAGGTGCTCCACGCAGGGCCCCTCGGAGAGATAAGCTTCGTGCACGTGAACATGCAAAAGGCTTGGCTGCTCAAGGTGTGCGCCAAAGGTAAACCGACCGCAGGGGCCTTGAAGGCCTCCAAGGCCTGGGACGCGCTGAAGAAAGAACTCGCGAAGCAGGGCGGCGCCGCAGTTGCGGACGAGGAGAGCGACGGCGACGCGGGGGACGAAGCAGATGACCCCATGTCGGCCCTGGTCAGCTCCACGGACGCCACGAAGAAGCAGGCAGCGACCCCGACCAGCGCCAAGAAGCAGAAGACTGGAACGCGTGCGGCGACTACTGGCCTGCCCAGGGGCGAGGCCGTGGAGTCGGCCATAGCCACTGTGCACTCCGTACAGATGCCCGCAAAGAGCCCCATGAAGTTTCCGCACGACACGGCCGTTCGAAACGTGCGGGTGGCCAGCTTCAAGCGGAGGACGTTGTGGCTGGACGCTGCAGACCTTGGGTGGCTGATCGACATGATCGTGGACGACGTGAGCCTCGGCGGTGTCCCCGACATCGACGACGGCGACAAGGACGAGGCCGCAGTGGCGGACAGGGACTGGGCAACGGCGGTTGACCCTGCCACCCCGCTGGCGAAGCAAAAGGAGGTCGACTCCCCCGTGGCGCAGGGGAGCGGCTCTGGCTTCACCGTCGTTTGGGACTTCAAGGGCGCTTGGGTCGCGACCATCACGCGAGAGTGTGCCAACAAGGGCAAAAGGATCGAGATGGATGTGAAGAAACTTACAAAGAAGAAGTGGCAGTCGGCGCAGTCGGTGAAGGGCTACGACTACGAGTGGGAGGGCATGACGCAGCACCAGCGCAAGCAAGCGGCTCTGGATTACCTCGAGCTCCAAATCCCCAGTCTGTTCGACTGAGGCCCGAAGCCGTATGGGCCGCAGTTGCGGTGGGGCTACTGAGTGCCCGCAGTTGCGGGGTGGCTGGGTGCGCGTGAACACGCGGAGGGCGAGGCGGTGTGAGGAGGCAGGCGGAAGGTTTAGGGTGTTCCACGGGTGCACGCCTTAGTGCGCCAACTTGTGTGGGCGAGCGTTTTTCTTAGAGAAGCATGGAGTGAAGCATCGAAACCCTGTGCGCGCGATGATTGGGGCTTCCGCGCGGGCGTTGTTGAAATGTACCTCCTTCTTCGCCCCTCCGCATCGTCTTCAGTTGCTCCTCCCTCCTCCCCTCCCTCTTCCTAGTTCTGTAGCCCGCAGCCGAGTGCCCGGCCCGAGTCGTTCGCCACGCGACCGCTCATGGATGTTCCCGTGGGGCGGACATGGTATGGCGAGGAGGACGGAACGCATTTCGAGGTGGAGTGGCTCCATTACGACAGCGGCTGCGCACCGAGGAAAACGAAGTATGGCACCACTGGGCTCGCCAACATCTTGAGCCGCAGTAGCGGCGTTCCGTGCCCCAAGAAGATAAAGGTGCACGCATGTGCGGATTTTCCGTGCCTAGCGAAGTGGCCCGCGTCGCAGTACGGCCTTGCTGAGCCGCCTCGCTTTCATTTGCGGCCGTCTGCTTGGCGACCGGGCGCGACGCCACCACCCGCAGTTGCGGCTCCAGGCGGCACCGCAGTTGCGGCTCCCTCGGCCCCTGCACACATAGCACCAGCAACACCAGCAGAACTCGCAGCTCCTGCGCAAGAAGGACACGCAGCTCCAGCACCAGAAGCACCCGCAGAACCCAAACCTCCAGCAGCCCCTGTGCCCGAAGCACCCGCAGCAGCAGTCCCTCCAGCTCCTCCAGCTCAAGTGCACGCAACACCAGACCCGCCTGCTGCGCAGGAGACCGCAATTGCGGTTGAAGCTCCTGAGGGAGTGGAAGCGGACAAAGACACACCACTTCCAGCACGCTTGCCACCAGCGCGGCCGCTGCCAGAGAACTGGTCGAAGACGCAGGTCGCATTCTTCCCGTGCCCAGACCCAAAGGCTGCAGCACGAGTTGCGGCGCCTGTTGGCGACGCCTTGCGGCCACGAGTCGCGGCGCCACCCCTGGCGCCAGAGAAAGGTGTACCTGTGGAAGACGCGCCAAAGATCCAGGCCGCAGTGGCGGCGACGGTGCCTGACCGCGTGATGGCTCTCCTGAGGCAGATTCTGTCCGAGAATTCCTACATAGGGTATTCAGCTTTCATGCTGTTTGCCTTGCGGTTCGGGCGTCAACCTTACGTGTGGGAAGGCGAGAACCGCAAGGACCTCCTTGACTTCTACATGCCTTGGGCAAAGGAGAAGTGCACTGAGCCATGCGCCGTCGACGGCGTGGCGTGCGTACTCGCCGCTGCTGAGGATCTGTTCGGGGAATGGACAACGGTGGAACTCAGGCCCGTGACTCCCGAGAACCCTCTCCATGAGGTGCGCCACTGGGTGGCCGCAGTTGCGGTGGGTGGCGTGTGCTCTGAGGGGGCGGACGCGTTGAACAGGTTCTACGGTCCTCTGGGACAATGGGTCCTAGGGACTGTTTGCGATGGAAACTGCGGCATTGACCTTATGGCGATGATGTTGCAGAAACCGCAAAATGCCGAGACGCGCAAATGGCTTCGGGAGGAACTGTACGATTTCGGGGTGCGCCGCTGGGACGAACCGTGGTTGCACGACATGCTCGTTGTCACGCAGGAACTAACCTTGGAGGAGGTGCGGGCGTACCGCAGTTGCGGGGCCAGCGGCCCTGCTGGACCCATGGTCCTGCACGACTCCGAGGGCGAGGGCGAACCAGCAGAGGCGCCGAGAGAGGCGAGCGCGCCACGCCCCGCTCTCATGGCGGCGTTAGAGTGGCAGACGGGCGTGCAGGACATGGGTATATTGCTTGCCATGGCTGAGGCTATGCCCGAGGCGTTGCAGGAGGAGCAGATCAGGGCGCACGCACTGGCCAGCGCACGCCCAAAACCCGAAGTTGCGGAACAGAAGCGGCGCGTGTGCCCGCACATGCTCAGAGACCGCGAACTGGTTTGCAAAGACCTGGAGGCGCACGCACGCAGTTGTGGTTGGATGGGCGAGGGCGTTCTGCCACGGAATTCAATCGCGTCTTTTTGCGAGCGGTTCACGTGGCCGAAGGGCATGGGGGTCGTCCAGCAGCGCCAGGCCGTCTCCAAGTGGTTTCAAAACTGGCGCACACAAGGTGGACATGGCACGGCGGGCGTGCATGGCCGACGCCGCGCGCGGGGCAACCAAGGGCGCCCGAACAAGGCTCCATGGCTGGAAGCCGCTCTGTACGAGTGGTGGTCCCACATGAGGTACTCCGTGGACTGGAAGGCGGTGGCCAAGCGAACCGCAGTTGCGGAGGAGAGGCCCAAGATGTTGGCCAGGTTCTCCCAATCCCTGCTGGTTACGAAGGCGAAGCAACTCGTCGCGGACTACTGCGTGGAGACAATGAAGCGGGGAGGCAAACCGATGGTGCCGCAGTTGCGGCCTCGGTGGTGGGTGAAGTGGCGGCGCTCCTACGGCCTGAGCATGAAGAAGCCGAACCGCAAGTACAAGGTGCCAAAATGGTTGCTCCAATCTCGTTTTGAGACTATGATCTTGAACGTGGCCAGGGTCCGCGCAGCTGCAGAGGAGCTTCTGGGGTACGACCCGCACATCCTGAACTGGGACCAGTCGCCCTTTCACCACAACGAGTCGTCGTCGGCCTCGAAGCCGACCTTGGCTGTGAAGGGTGGCATTGTCCCGCTTGTCGAGGCGCATGACGACAGCAGGGCTCGGTGGACAGCGAACCTGACGGTGTCGAGCGACGCGGAGGACATCCGCAGTTGCGGACCACCGCCGGCGGAGCTAATGTTCAAGGGGGGATCTGTCATCGCTGAGGGCTTGGCCGCACATGCCCGCAGTCGCGGCTATCCGTCTTGGGTGAGCACGGCGACGTCCGAGAAGGGGTCCTACCGCGCAGACGACGTTGTATCATTCTTGCAGCGGCACTTGCGGGCCTGGCCCGACGACCCGCAGTTGCGGGGAAAGTGGCGCATCCTCATGGCCGACGACCATTCCCCGCACAAAGCAGACGCTGTGCGGAGACTCGCCTGGCAGCGCGGCTACGTGCTGATCATTCACGGCGGGGGGGCGACCGCAGTTGCGCAGCCCGTGGACACGGACTTGAACCAGCACGTGAAGCGCCGGTACATTGCCCTCGAGACCAAAGCGCTGGTGCAGCAAATGGCGTTGGGGAAGCACGTGCCGCAGTTGCGGCGTTCCGATTGCGCCGACTTGATGCTGTCAGTGTTGGAGAATGTGCAGTTGCACTTGGACGCCGCGAAAGGTTTCCTGAAAGTGGGAATTCGAGCGCCCTTCGACAAGTCAGGAGATCTCGAGATTTGCCGAGAGGCGGCGGAACTCTGGGAAGCAGGGGGGCTGCGAGCAAAAGTGGACACCGCAGTCGCGGAGGTGAGGGAAGAATGCGAGCAGAAACGTTTGAAATGGTCCTACAATGACGTGCTGCGTCTCATACACGAATACGAGAAACACGACGCCACAGATTCCGTGTTGGAGAAGCTCGGCGACGAAGCGCTAGGCCAGGAGCCAGGCCACGAGGAGGGCGATGAGGAGGGCGGGGAGGAGGAGGAGGAGGAGGTGCACGAGGAGCACGAGGAGGACGAAGAGCAAGAGGAGGCCTCGTGGGCCGAGGCTCTTGCGGAACAGTGCGATGCCGCAGTTGCGGCACCTGGGCCTCAAGGATCCTCGGTATCCATGGACTGCGTGGTCGACGCAGAGGCGGCCGAGCAGGTGGCAGTGGCGACGTCCTTGGCAGAAACGCTCCGCGAGGCGGAAGATATGCTGCGCCAAGTGGGCATGGAGAAACTAGCGCAGGATTGCCGACAGCAACGACACAAACAAAAGAAGCGGTTGAGAGAGCTGGCGCGGGAGGACAACGAGGTCCTACGAGCGTTGACTGCCCAGCGAGACCACGAAGCCGCAGTGGTGGCGAAAAAGCGGCGCCTGGCTCTGGAAGCGAACGACAGGACGAAGGCGTTGCACGATCTCAAGAAGCAGATTCGAGAGGCCGAGGCCGCCTTGAGGGCAAAGAAGGAGGCCGCAGTTGCGGTGGAAACGGCTTTGGCTAACAAACACGCCCTAGCGCAGTGGAATCCCGAGGAGTTCAAGATCAAGAAAAACAGGATGGCAGCTCTGGATCGCCTGGCTCGCGGAAAAGGCGTCCTCTCAGACGAGCAGAGGGGGGAGTGGGCATGGTTCAAGACGCATTGGGACGAGGAGATGTGCAAGCAGCACAAGGAGCAATGGCCGCTCACGTTTGCTGGGTGGCTGCAAAAAGTCGCGAACGACGCGGCGTCTGGGAACCGTTCGGCGCTGTCGCAGTTCGTGCATTCGGAAACAGTGAGAACCCTGGGAGGGCAAATGGCGCTGGTAATCCCAGCCCTAGCGTGATGCAGGCCGCAGTTGCGGACCCACAGGAAGTCCAGAGGGAAGTTGTTTTTCCAAGCGGCTCCCGCGCGGGCAGGAGATGAGGCAAAACCGCAGTTGCGGTCTTCCTGCTGCTGTGAAAATAATCCTTTCACAGTCCCTTGCAATCGTCGCCCTCCTTCTGCTTCTCCGCCAGTCCATTTGTTGTTCTTTCGGTTCCTTTGAGTCCTCGCCCTCCTTCTGCCACTCCTCGAATCCTCTTTGTCTCCTCCCTCCATCCGACCCCATGCCCATTCACGATCCATTTCCGTAGCCACCGTGGCTCGAGGTGGCGCACGCGAAGACGCAAGCATGTGGCCGCCCGCGCGCCCGAGCGCATCCTCAGGGAGCATGGACCGTGGACTTCGATTCGCCAGAACGGTGTTCATCCACAACGCTGAGGAGGAGGAGGGAGGCAAAGACGAGGAAGCCGCAGTTGCGGATGATGACGACGACCAGCGGACGCAAGATGGCGACAGCACCGTCGCGTCCTCGGCTGCCTCCGCTGACGAGGCTGAGTCCCGGGGAGGTGCGGGAGCCGCAGTTGCGGCAGCACATGACTCCTACATGCCGAGAGTGTTGTCGTCGCGGAGAACCTGGAAACGGGTGCCCATCATCGAGACAAGCAATCTGTCGGAAAAACAAAGAGCTCTTGTCGACGCATGGGAGGAGAAAACGGAGTTCGAAGCGGGACGGGTCGGCTTCTACGTGGCCAACTTCGGAGGGACTGCAGCTAGACCCACGCAACGCGCGGACGAGTGGGCGCAGCTCCGCGCGAACCCTGCCCAGATCATCGCCCTCTGCGAGTGCGACGACGAGACCTGCGCGGTACTCAGTGGGGAGCACGACGCGAGGGACAGTGCAGCCGCAGTTGCGGACGATAGGTTTCGGAGTCGGACTCAATACAACTACCTGTGCGTTAAGGGCGGCGAGCCATCAGGGACCCTCCTTGTTGGCATGAGGGACCGCAGTGGCGGCCACATTGAACACGTAGACTTTGCGAGACTCTTCCACAAGCAGGAGAAGTCCAAAACGAAGAAGAAGAAGAAACAGTCCGCAGTTGCGGAGGCTCCTGCGCCAAAGCTGCACAACAAGTACTCCAGGGCGATGGTGGTGCGCGTCCACCTGGACCAGGCCGTGCCCCATTTGGGGGGCTCCTTCAACGTCATGGCGGTGCACGTCCACCACAGCTTGGCCAACCAAGACTGGGGCGTCACGAAGCTCCATGAGTTCTACAACTGGTTCGTCGCCTACGTCAGGGAATGGGACGTGAAGGTCTGCATGGGGGACTTCAACATGTGCATGTTCCAGCTTGTGTCCTGGTGCCGCAATTGCGGCCTGACTGTGGACGTCGCCGCGTGGACCCCCTGGAAGACAGCAGGCGGCCAGCCCAGGGCAGACAGCATGGCGATTTTGTTCATAAACTGTCCTGGGCAGTACAAGCTTCACCATGGCCTGAGTGTTCTGCACGACCGTGAGGGCGGATTCTTGACGACCCAGCATGATCCGTCTTTCCCTGTCTTCGACTACACGAATGGCCCTGGGAAGATGCTTCAGACTTACGTGCCCAAGGCTGAGCCCGTTGAAAACAAGATGCGCGCCTTCCTGACGCCATCTGGCGAATCCTTGACCGCAGATGCGGAGTTCGAGCAAAGGATGGCGCGCAGGGAACGCGACGATTGGGTGCGCTATCCCTTCAGAGTGAAGCAGGGCAACCTCGACGACAAGATATGGCATGGCGCCTTCGGCAGGGCGAGGCACGGAGCGCACTTCCCTCTGGTGGCTTTCACGCACAATACGTGCCGCAGGTCACCTGAAAGACTCGCCGCGAGGTTGGAACGCAGGAAGGGCGGCAGGAAGGGCGGCAAGAAGGGCGGCAAGAAGGGCAGCTACGCGGACACCGCAGTTGCGGGGAAGGGCGTCCGACCCCAGATGGGAACCGCAGTTGCGGGGAGAGACGCTGGGGCTGAGCGAGCTGGGAACACGCCACCGCCGCAAGCTGCCAACGGCGACGATGCGACCCCTTCTTGTGCCGCAGTGGCGGCTGGGTCCTGGGACGCCAGCGGCAGCGGCGCATGGGAGGCGCGCAGTCCCGCCACGAGATGGCAGGGCTGGTCCTGGTGGGACTGGAGCTCGAGCGAATGGGGCGCTGATGGCGCGCAGTGGTGGCCCTCTGATCATGCCGCAGTTGCGGACAATGCCCCTGAGGGCTCGCCTCCTCAGCGTGAAGTCGAGTGGGGCTCGAGCGGGCGACCTGCCGAGCGCCCTCCGTGGAGCTTCGAGGCGCAGCGTTGGTGATGGCCGCAGTTGCGGGCAAGTGGAGCATGATGTTGATTGCCGCAGTTGCGGACAGTGCACGCTGGAAAAATCATCATCATCATCAATCATAATCATCATCATATCATCATATCATACGTTCAAAGCAGTGCCGGGGCACTGCTTTGAACGCGTTCAAAGCAGTGCCGGGGCACTGCTTTCGATCGTCGCCTCGTCGCCGTTATAAGGGCTTTCGGATTACGGACACACCCACACCCAAGGGAGACGGGTAGTGGCTGTCTCGTCACCATGACCTTTCGGCAGTTTGACTACAGTAGTTTCCGATTCTCTCCGCATCTGACAGTCAAGGCGTCTCTTCATGAGATCTAGCTGAATCTGACACGGTTTTGTATGGTAGCCAGCCTGGCTGATGGCGTCTCCGATAGCGATCGGTTCGTGATTCAGGGTGACGCAGCGACCACTTCCTCCTCGCACAGTGCGACAAATTGGCGGACCTCGCGGCTCGCCATGGTAGGAGCGTCCGCTCAGTGCCCAAATCCGATTGGCGTACCATGCGCATCGCATGCAGGCAGCATCGCGCACTGCTTAGCTGAGAATGTATTGCTGTTTCCGTCTTCCAGGGAGGCCAAAGGTTTGAGGTGCGCCCGCGCGCGAAACCCCGTGCCAGGCCTCGCGGGGCCAAAGAAGCTGAACCGTCCGAGGGCTCACATGAGCTCCGACACGTTTGTCGGCCTGCGCCAGGTCGTGCGATTTGGCGATGTGCCTTTTGCAGGCAGGGCTCGAAGCGTGAGAGGACCCGCTCGTGTGCGTGCTGCCGAGGTCTCGTCCAGCGCCGCGCTCTTCTCTGCTGCGCCGTTGCCTGGTGACGCCGCAGACGCCCAGGATGGTGGTGGAAGGGAGCGGCGCGGATGGAAGTGGCCCTGGCCTTGCTGCCTGCGGTGACCACCCCTCCTCCTTCTCCGGCTTCGTTCGTTCGGAAAGACTTCGCCTTGGGCCTCTCGAGCCCAACGGACTGGCAGCGCCTTTTTCCCTGGCCTCCGGAGGTCCAGGGGCCCGTCGAGCGACGGAGCAGCGCGCCAGCTTCTCCCGCGGGCCAGCTTCGAGCCGATGGTGTCGATCAGAGACGTTGCCTCGACGGATAGGGATCAAGCAGTTGCTGACCTGCACCTCCCCGATGGGTTTGGGCCCGGTCATCAGCCTAACAAGAGCCGTAAGGTTGGTGGCCAGCACAGGGCTCGACCTGCTCTGGCGGCCACGACCGTCCCTGCATGTGCCATCCCGCGAACGGGCCCTGTCCCCGCCGCTGCCGGTAGGGGTCACAGACTCTGGGTCGCGTCGGGCCACGTTTGTTTGTGCGTTTCGTGCATGTGTTCGTGTTGTTTTGCATTTTTTTATCCACAGGCAACGCAGTGCACCTACTTGTTGATTATGTTGGCTTACGCCACATCCGCCGGCCCCTTGACTATATAGGTTTACGCCACATCAGCCGCGCGGTCCTGTGCACCATCGTTCACAGACGGCAGGTATCGGTCCAAAAACTGGAGGAGTGGTTCTCGAATGGCCTGCGGCTTATCCCGCTCATGCGATGTCGTGGGCGGCTTCACGTGGGCGTCTTGGAGGTGGTATTTGGATTTCTTGGCGGGAATTTTGGGGTTTTTGGTGGGTCCCTGGGGGCCTCCTGAGGTCCTCTGTGGCTCTCTCGGGGATGGTTGGGGCCTCTTGAAGGGTACTTGGGGCAGGCTGGGGATATATTTTGGGGCCGAAGGCTTGAAGTATCACCCTGTGGGGGGTTTCTCTCGGAGCCGGCGGCCGGGGGCCCTCTTGGGCTGTCTTGGGGCGTCGGGGCCGCCTTTGACTTGTTGATTGCCCCTCGCTGGTGGCTAACCATCGCTTGTCCGAGAGAGCCTCGCGTACGGTAGGTTTGCGCCGTGTCGACCAGCGGCGACCCCAGCGCGGGCGTTCAAGGTTGAACGCCGCCGGCGAGCCAGAATCGATCGACGTTGAACGATCGGACGTTGCGGAGACGGCCAATCGTTCAAGGTTGAACGATCCAGCGCGGTGTCAGGAACCAACGCCAGGGTCGACACGGCACGGACCTGCCGTAACCGTCGCCAGTTTCTTGCGGATTTTCATCCAGCGGACGAGGGCAGAATGAATTCCAGGCGGATCCCCGCTCCTCGTCCCCCCCACGTTCGGGGCCCAGGGGCCCTCTGGGCCAGGCTCTTGCAGAGCCGACTTGTTTCCCAACCGGATGGCGATGGGGACTGGTGCTGCGAGGGTAGAGCACCCGCCCAGGCGTGCGCCCCCGCGGCGTTTCACTTCTATATGTGTCCCCGCACTTCCCCTCTACATAGTTTTTGTGCCAGCGCCTGCCCCGTGATCCTTTGGTGGGGGCAGGCGGCCTTTTCTGGCGCCTGAGGGGGTCGGCCTCCCGACCCCCCCTTTGGTGTGCTCGCCTGGCGCGGGACACATGCGCGGCGCTCGCTAATGAAGTGCGGTCTCCTCCTCCCCCTCCTCCTCTTCCTCCTCCTCCTCCTCTTCTTCCTCCTCCTCCTCCTCCTCCTTCTCCTCCTCCTCCTCCTCCTCTCTCTCCTCCTCCTGCTGCTGCTGCTGCTGCTGCGCTGCGCACCAGCCAAAGTGAATGCTGCGAATGGCAGGGTGCTTCTCCAACTGAATCGAGAAACAAGATTATCCTGGCGAAGGGCCCAACCACGTGCAGTTGTGAGTACCGCGTTGTGGCACCGCTTTTGGTTGAGCTCCCTGTGGGGCCACGAAACGTGTGAGGGTTGTGTCAAAATGGGCGGGGTACTGCATGCGAACCCTGCCACCGAGGCCTTCGGTGGAACTCCCAAGGGAGCTACGAAACGTTTGAGGGGTGTGCCCGAGATCCGCGTGGAACCGCATGCGAGCCTTGCCACTGGGGCCTTCGGTGGAGCCCCCTTTACGGGGCCACGGAAGTTTCCAGAGATATGCCGCAATTGGCGGGGAACCGCATGCGAATCGGGCCTTCGATGGAGCCCCTTTATGGGGACACGATGCGTATGAAGGGTGAGTCGGAATGGGCGGGGGTCCGCATGCGAACCCTTGCGTTGAGGCCTTCGGTGGAGCTCCTGGTGGGGCCACGAAACGTGTGAGTGGTGTGCCGACATGGGCGGGGAACTGCGTGCGAACGCTGCCACTGAGGCCTTCGGTGGAGCTCCCCGTGGGGCTACGAAGCATGTGAGGGGTGTGCCGAGATGGGCGGGGAACCGCATGCGAACCCTGCCACAGGGACCTCCGATGGAGCCACTGTCTGGGGCGCGGCCGCGAAACGTTTGAGGGATGTGCCGAAATGGGCGGGGGACCGCATGCGAACGCTGCCACCGATGCCTATTGTGGAGCTCCCAAGGGGGCCACGAAACGTGTGAGGGGTGTGCCGAAACAGTTGCGGTAGGATGCGAACGCTGCCATTGTGGCCTACGGTGGAGCTCCCTATGGGGCCACGAAACGTGTGAGGGGTGTGCCGAAATGGGCGGGGAACCGCATGTATACCCTGCCACTGGGTCCTTCGGTGGAGCTCCCTGTGGGGCCACGAAGTGAGTGGTGTGCCGGAATGGACATGTGGAGGGCAGAGGCAAGTATGGGAGGCGGGATGAAGGAACGGGAGTAGGAGGCGGAAGCGGGGCGCTTTCTTGTCAAAACCAGGCCCCAGCACCACCGGATTTTTGATGGGAAATGCGAAAACATCACCTATATGACCACCCTGCGGGTGATAAGGAGGTTGGGGGAGGGAGGGGCCCAGCAATGAGCAACAGTGGTGATTGTTGTTCTGACGATGCCAGTGGAGATTGTTGCGTTGCCGCTCGCTCTTGGGAGCTTTGGTGTCGAGTAGTTTACGTCACCCTTCGCTGTTGGGCGCTTTGGTACCATCCCCTTTCCCCCGGGAACCTGCTCAACGGCGGCGAACGACGACGATGTTTTTTTTGTTTGAGGCCTGCTGAGGCCCCGCTCGTCGCCACGGCTTAACCAACGAAATTAAAGATTTCTTCCTTCATTTGCAAGGGCGGGGCACATATACGACTACCCTTCGGGTGATAAGGAGGTGAGGTGGGGGGGCCAACGTCGCACTCGATCGATCTCACTATCGATCTCACTATCGATCTCACTCGATCGATCTCATTTGATCAATCTCACAATCGATATCACTATCGATCTCACTATCGGTCTCACAATCGATATCACTATCGATCTCGTTATCGTTCTCACAATCGATCTCACTATCGATCTCACTGTCGATCTCACTATCGATCTCACGATTGATCTCACTATCGATCTCACGACGGGGCACCGACGGGACACCGCAGGACACCGACGGGACACCGATGGGACACCGGCGGGACAGCGGCAGGACACCGCGCGGCCCCGAACGCCGGGTCGCCAAGCATTTGGTCTGGCCGCGCCTCAGCCAAGGAGACTTTCTTCTCGCCCGCCCACGCAGCTTCGCCTCGCCCGCACGCACGGTACGCACGAACACGAAACCGAAATCGATTTCACGGTTGGGGGGGGCTCTCCTCTCTTTTCGATCTCGCCCCCCAACTTCCGATTTCTCGGAGGTCCGCGCGGATTTCTTGGATCGGCGCTGGATGCTTATGTGTTCTTCCTTTGCAAAGGTGGGAGAGAGAGAGAGGGAAACATCGTGGTGGGTGATCCTGCTCCTGCTCCTCATCCTGATCATTCCGTTCCATCTGCGTCCGTGATCTGTGGCTGCCGCCGCCATTGCCGTCGTCCTCTTTCGTGTCGTTGCGTGCGTTCGCCTGTCGTTGCTGGGTCGTCGTCGTCGTCTCCGCCGTCGTCGTTCGCATTCTCTCCGTCGTCGTCGTTGCCGGCCTTTCTCCTTTCCTGGTTGGACCTCGTGCCCTGTTGCGGGTGCGAACGAGTCCTCCTCCTCCTCCTCATCCTCCTCCTCATCCTCCTCCCCTCCTCCTCCTCCTCCTCCTCTTCCTACTCCTCCTCCTCCTCCTAAGCCCCTACTGCTCAGGCCTGAGGATATTGCGGGGCTGCCTGCTCCGATGACTTGGAAGTAAGTCCGCTCCGTCCTGCGCGAACGAGGCCAACCCCAGAGTCCTAGAGTCCTGTCTCCTCCCTCCCGACTGCCACACCGATGGCCCGCCCCGTCCGCCTGCAGGTCTGAAGACGCGCATCGTGGACAGCGACCTGTCGTGCCTCGGGCCTGGGAGGGTGAGAGGTGGGAGGACAGCGGGGCTGCAGGCGGAGGACACCACGGTTGCACGGGTGGTGGGGCGATCGGGGCATCCGAGCAAGAGCTTCCGATGCTGCTGAACCTATCCGTCTGCATGAAGCCTCTGTAGCGGCTCCAAATCTCGAGATCGAGTCGAATAACCAAACATTTGCCGCAAAGAGTTGCAGAGTGCGAATCGTGTTTCGGTCACGAGTAGCAAACCAATCTCGAGCAGGAGCAGGACGGAGGAAGAGGGCGACGAGGTCGGGAGGAGGGCGCAGGGAAGTGGGCGAAGGAGGGGCGGGATGCCAGGCGGGCGGGACGGGGAACGAGGCATCGAGCGCGAGGGGCGGCACGCACACGCAACGCGCACACGCACACACAACACACAGACACACACACACACACACACACACGCACACTCCCACACAGACGCACACACACACACACACACGCACACGCACACGCACACGCACACCCACACACGCACACGCACCCCCCCCCCCCACACAGACGCACACACACACACACGCACACCACACACACACACACACACCCACACCCCACCCACACCCCACACACACACACACACCCCCCCCCCCACACACACACACACACACACACACACACACACACACCACACACACACACACACACACACACACCACACACACACACACCACACACACACACACACACACGCACACACGCACACACACACACACACACACACACACGCACACGCGCACACGCGCACACACACGCGCGCACACGCACACGCGCGCACACACACACACGCGCACACACACACAGACGCACACACAACCACACACACACACACCTCACACGTGTCGTGGCCCGAGCGAGGAGGAGGCAGGACGGAGAGGGATACAGTGGAGAACCCTGCCCAAAAACACCCTGCTTGCCTTCAGGTTGCCCTTTGTTTCTTGGGTTTCGATGGGTTTCGTCGTCGACGACGACGACGACGACGACACCGACGGCGCTGGCGGCAGGCTGTGGTCCCCAACGCCCATCATTATCCGCCTGTGTTTCCGCTGCTTCTCGGTGGATGTCCAAGAGGCCTCCCACCGTTGCATACACCGACCCAGGGTGTCGTGAGCAACTTGCTTTCGGAAACGTCGGCCCAGATTCCCAGACCACGGCATCCGAAACTGTCCTTGCACAATTCGCGGTCGTCGAAGAGCGCCCTGACCTAATTGCAGACATCGCAGCGGCTCAGTTTTTGACGGCGCATTTCTTCTTGCAGCCAGGTGTGATATCGGAGGGGAGTTCATGACGGCCTTGAACACCGAGATATTCCTTG
Organism: Prorocentrum cordatum; assembly: GCA_963575745.1. Taxonomy (NCBI): domain Eukaryota; class Dinophyceae; order Prorocentrales; family Prorocentraceae; genus Prorocentrum; species Prorocentrum cordatum. The sequence continues at coordinate 508,791 of CAUYUJ010017682.1, read as the reverse complement.
CGGTCGCGCCCGCCCGCATCCCAGGCTTCGCCCGCGTAGCTCCGCGTTCGCCAGCTTCGTCTCGCGGTCTGGGCCGCCTAAACCCAAAACCCTAAACCCTAAACCCTAAACGAGTTACCCTCTCCAGGCTGCGGTGCCAACAAGCCGCGAAGGCGGCACGCCCCGCGCATATCGCGCGGCGCCAGGCAGACCCCAAAAGCCCCCGAGCCAGGGGCAGGAGGGGGCGAGCGGACCAGTAGCGAGCGTTGGAGCTTTATAGGGCGCCGCAGGCGAGTGTTCGCGGGTCCGCTGTCCGAAGGATTTCAAAAACAACCCAGTGTTTTTTTGTTTTTGCAATCCAGTGTTTTTTTTGCAATCCAGTGTTTTTGTTTGCAATCCTTCGGTTTTTTTTGCAATCCTGGTTTTTGTTTGTTTTTTTGTTTCGCAATCCTTGGTTTTTGTTGCAATCCTTCGCGCGTCCACGCGTGTTGGCAGATGAGATGCAGTTCTTAGCTGGCAGCCGTGCTGGGAGCGTGGAGCACAGCTTCGTGGGGCCGTCCCTTGCCATGTGGTCCCTTCGTTGGGGTCGTACCAGGCGGTTCCTCCGAGTTTCTGAGTCACCCTGAGCCCACAGGCCTTGATGTACAGTCAACGCTTTGGGATAATGTTCACAGGCTTCGGAAGGGGTTCGATGTTCCTTGAGCCCTTTCACGGCGTCGGCCATTTATGCGCAGTTGAGGCCCCAAAGGGGACATAGTCCTCGTCCAAATGTCAATGTAGCTACAGAATGACTGTATGGACAGATGCTTTGCACGAGCGATTTGTGCATCTGTTGTCGTGTCCTTCGCAGGCGGCTGGTAACTGCCGTTGCGTCGCGCCGTTGCGCGAGTTCTCGCGAAGGCATGCCGAGCAGATGAGTGAACGATGTGCGCCTCGTGGCGATATCTCCCGCATGCAGCCAGCAGCTGCTGCGGCGTGGCGACGCCGCGCGGGCTCGCCCAGGGGCAGGTCGAGGACGACGGCCGATGTGTCGGAGGCACACCCGGTCAGTTTTGTTTGTCGTGCGGGCGCTGATGTGAGAGAGCGAAGGACGTGGGAGAAAGAAGGGTCGTTCTGGCATGCCGCTTCCATCCCTGGACACCGTAGCCTTTGCTGCGCGCGGCGTCAGGTCTGGAGCCGCGGGCGCTGATTTGAGAGAACGAAGGACGTGGGAAAAAGACGGGCCATTCTGGCATGCCGCTTCCCTCCCTGGGCACCGTCGCCTCTGCTACACGCGGCGGCAGGTCTGGAGCCAGGTCTTCAGCGACAAGCGGTACCTCGGCTTCGAGTGGACCGATGTGCTTCCGTTGCGCGCGGGGGGAGTCCGCGTCGGCGGCGAGCAGCAGGGGTCAGAGCGAGGTTTGCGGCCGTCTGGGAGGCCTTCCCCCCCCGCCCGTTGTGACGGCGAGGGGCGCATGGCTCTCACGGGGGCCGATCGCATCTTAGGAACAGTCCTGTCTTCTCAGCAAGCCGCCCTGCGTCGCCTCGCCTCGAAGAAACAAAGGCAGATGCATAATCATAAACGTTCGAAGATCAGTTCGGACGTATTGGATCGGCGCTGGAGCCCCCGCCCTGCTTGAAGGCCTGGTGGAATTCTGAACTGTTAAATAGGGGGTGATCAGTTAGCGATCAAGCTCAGCTCTGAAAGTTGTCATATTCTCTCGATTCGGGACAGCACGTGCTTTTGTTGGTGGGGTTGCGCTGTTTTCTAGAAGCGGTGTAGGTTGAGTACGTTGGAGATGACTTGATGAATATCGGGCCGCTGATTTCCGTGCGATGATCTTCCAGGGGCGGGAGTTGCGTTCCAGAATATGCATGGCTTTGCAGAGTGATTGCTTTCTGTTCGCAACTCTTAGACTCATCTACAAGTTGTGCGGTACACGACTGGCCAATTGCAAGTAATTTATGGCGTTATGACGTCATGAATTCTCAGTTTTCCTAAGAAGCGTCGTTGTAATTTTGAGCCGCCGAGTCCTTCACTTTAGCCTAAGATTGGAGTGCGTTGCCGTCGCAAGGTCGCACCAGTTACGGAACCACACTTGAGCGGTGATGTGCCTCATGTCAATTCCAAGCACAGCAGTGCCGTTTCGACTCAACAGTGTGACGTTGTGGTAGGCTTTGTTGTTGGAAATTGTTGATTGCGTCTACGGGCGCAAATGCGTAAGGGTTGCGGCCAGCTTCTTGGGTGTTGTAGCTGGCTCATGCAATTCCGCACCGCAGACGTGTTTCGAGTCCTGGCGTTGCCCGGCCAAACGTCGGAGCATCAAGGGATGCTCCTGGGCGCTTTATGAACATGTTGCGTACCGTAAACACTGCGGCAACCTTCTCCTGGCATCGCTCGGACGTGTGCCTTTTTTTCTTGGCGAGAAACATCCAGGACCATCCTGGACCATCGAGCAAAAAAACACGCACGAAACCGAACAATGCACGGGAAATGGACGTCCGAGCGACGGCAAGTTGTGCATATCGGGCAGGCGTGTGGCCATGTGGGGCGTGCGCGCCTACCTCTTCTGCAGTCGCGGGCCGTCTGGTGCAGTCGCAGCTGCCGCACCACAGTGGACGTGAGCTCCTCGTGGCTGACGTTCATGCCCTTGGACAGATCAACGACGCGCGTCCAAGACGCCAACCAAAGCCGGGAGGCTTGACACCTCTTCAGCGCACGCTCTCGCTTTGCACGACCGAAATGGGCACGGAAAGAAGGGGTACAACGCCTAACAGCGGATCTTTTTCATTTTGAACAGGACTCGCTGTCCACGCCGCCGCGGCCATGTCCATTCGAGACAGAAGGCCGCCTGCCCAACAGCGGTCGCTGTTGGTTTGGGACAACATTTGTTGTTGGGCATTGTACCCATTCTTTCCGTGTCCATTTCGGGCGTCCAAACTCGCGCGTGGAATTTTGTCGACCAACTCCCTGAAGTGATGCGCAAGCGGGGGAGCCCGCGGAGGCGCTCGCCAGGGCTGGGTGCTCACAAAAGACTGGTTGGCCCTCCGTGGCCGCGTGTAATTCCGGAAGTACGAAGTGGTGTCGTCGCCGCTGGTGGGGTTTGAGAGCACTGTGTTGGCGAGGGACGCCTTGACCTGCCACCCACGATGTATACGTGCACTTGGCAAAAACACAATGGCATCACACCATACCCACATGGGGGTCCAAGGCGACGCGCGTCGGGTTTGTAGTTCCACGCGTTGTGCTGTGATGTTCTTCACTTGGCCTCGTATATCTCGCTCCGCTCGAAGCGCTAGGAGCTGGAGTGCAGCCTACCCAGAATTCCAACGACGGTTGCGCTTGTGTTGAGACCCCTTCGTTCCTCACCCGACAGGTTGGGGTTTTTAGATCTTATAAACAGGCCTCCTGGCCCGCCCGCCCTGCACACCGCGGCCGCCAGATCCCCAGGCTCCTTCTAGTCCCTGGTGGCCCTGCCCCCCCCCCGCCCTGCATGCCGCGGCCGCCGGATGGCTCCCGATGATCCCTGGTGGGTGGTCCCGTCCCGCCCCCGCCCTGCATGCCGCGGCCGCCAGATCCCCAGGTCCTCCGATGATCCCTGAGGGTCCCGCCCCCCGCGCCGACTCGCCCACTCTGCTCACAGCGGCCGCCAGATCCCCAGGTCACCCACAGAACATAGCATACACCACACCATCGAACAGAGCATATCCGATCATAACATGCCATATCATGACATACCAGATCGTATCATAACACACCGTGACAGCAGTGCATACCATAACACAGCATCGCATCACATATCATCATATAGCATGGTAAAGCAAGCACACCATAACAAACCAACGCAGCACCGACCATACCAAAGCAGATCATGTCCCAGTATGTCATATAATGGCATAGTACATCATAGCACAACACAGCATGCCAACGAATGATATGACCTATCGGAGCGCACATGCCATAAAATAACATATCATATCATACCGTGGCATACCACATCACCACATACCATACCATGACAGAGCAAACCACACCAGCACACATCATCACATCATGTACAATTGCATACAATGACGAATCATAGCATGGCATCGCGCAGCATGATATGCTATGCCAAACCATAACATATCATACCACCATACGCCATGACATAACTGGATTCACAGAGCATTGGATACCACCACTCCTCACAGCATAAGACAAGAGAGCATATGATGACACACCGTGGGGATCGTTCGGTGGGGATCGTTCGAAGAAACAGTGTTTGATCTAGGGATGCGTCTGACACGTACTGCTCCGATGGATCAGTTTTGCAATCGCAGTGTTTAGAAGTTGCAGTGTTTCTGCATATGGCACACGGCTTGGTCTCTGCACGCCCACTGCTCATGGGGCTTTCTCGTCACGCATCCTCGTTTCGAGTGGTGCGTTCCACCGTCGCGACTACTATTGCGTGCGCCGTCGTGTCACTTGGCTCAGACATGTCTAGCGTGACGCCTGTGGCTACGATCTTGACACCGACAGCCGCGGTGCTGACGAACAGCTGCTTCAGCACAATTCTCATCCCGTGGCCGATGCTTGGAGGCATCTGCCTCGCCATTGCCCTTCTGGCAGCGCAGAGCATGGGTCGCGTGTTCTCATAGGATAGATGCGCGTCAACCTCAAGGACCGACAGGATGATGGCGTCTAATGCGCGGTATCCCCTGCCCTGACCGAAGGGTGCGCACGGGGAAATGCCTTCGAAGTAAATGCGTTCCTGCCACGGCTGACACATGCAGCGTGGGTACTTCTAGAGTTGGCGCCGCATCGAGGCTCCGAAACCGATGCTCGTCTTACGCGTCGAATGCGACGGACTGACGCAGCAATTTCCGACGTTTGCATGCGCATGCCAATACACACGCACACAGCAATGTGTTGTCTCTGTGGTTGCGACCTAGTGGTGAAAAAAATTGTGTAAAGCGTCTGATGGCGTCGGACACCCCCGCGGTCTCTCATGCATTGAAAGACGTGCTGAACGCCCCTCTCGGTCATGCAGGCGGTGTATCTCGACGGGGTCCTCGGTCTCTACCTCGGGGCGACTTCGCGAGGAGGAGGAGGCGGAGGCGGAGAAGAGGAGGAGAGGAGGACGGAATGAAGGGCATGGGGGAGGCTAGGAGAGGGAGGAGAGGAGGAGGAGGAGGAGGAGAGG
>CAUYUJ010017682.1:467466-503547 GCA_963575745.1 Prorocentrum cordatum | reverse complement strand
GGAGGAGGAGGAGGAGGAGGGGGAGGAGGAGGAGGAGGAGGAGGAGTAGACCCGCTTTTGATTCTCGCTCAGTTGGAAGGCTTCGCTCCGCGCGCCCTGCCAGGTTCGGGCTCCACGGGCCCATCGAGGCCGGCGCCCCCACCCGCCGGCAGTCGCGCCTCTCCCGCCCCGGGGCCTGGCCTCCAGCGGCCCGCCAGGCGGGGCGGCTGTGGGCGGGCCCTGTTCGACCGCACGTAAGAGTGGCCTTCCGCTGGAGTGACCTCTGGTGCGGGCCCAATGCAGGGGCAACGGTTGGGCGTAGGAGGGGGATGTATCGACCCCAAATCGCCTAATGATCGCCGATGGGGGCCCGATAGCCCACCCCCGCCAAGGAACGTGCGGATTTGCTTTCAGGGGCCCATTGCCGATCTATCGCCGATTCCAGGTCGATGTTCTTCCCCTATGCCAGTCCCCCCATATCGTTGCCCCTCACCTTCTGTGCGGGCCTCATGGGGCCCCCCGATCGCTGAACGCGAAGCGGTAGCAGCGGCTTGCACGCCTGGGTTTGGCCACCCCGCGTCCCCCGTTGAGTCGCGCATCAAAGGCCACTCTTGCCCAAGGTCACTTCTGAGTGTCGCCGACCCTGTTCCGCCAGTTGGCCGGCGGACTTTTGCCGACGGCTACAATTTGACATCGCTCCGACGTGTGCGTTTTTCTTCGGCGAGGACCATCGAGGAGCATCCTGCGAAAAATAAGTGCCCGACACCGAAGAATGCACGTGGAATGGACATCCAAGCGATGGCAAGACAATGGGTGTGGTTACACTGGGTGTGGTTTGCGATCGGCGCCGTTGAGGCTTAGATGTATCACGTTGTGCGAAAGGTTTGATGAGCCCTCGTCGGGGCGCGGCGGAGATCTCTGTCGAGGTCCTCGCCCGCCGCCCCCAGGCGCGGGTTGCAATCCATACCCTTTGCAAGCCGCACCCTCTGCAGTCGCCGAGCCTGGGGGACTTCTACTTGCTTCAGTCCGAGCGTTTGCCGCGGGCGTCTTTCAGGGTAGCCGCCTCGCGGCAAATCAAGAACGCAACAAGCCCCCGACACAGGAGATGCCGCAGCCCATCGTTGTACGATGGTCTCGTCGCAGCGCGGGCTGCGGGGCAGGAAAAGGAGCTGCTGGACCAGCTGCGGCAACAGGGGGAGAAGCACCATAATGCCTCCTGGACGGCGGCCTCCTGCAATAGGTGGCCGAGGAACTGCGGCGCGCTGGGGGTGTCCGCGAGCGGGAGGGGGGTCTACTCACGTCAGCGGGGTCCTGGGGCTGTCCTGGGGCCGTCCTGGGTTCGGGCCCCCCCGCCCCTGGCTCTCTGGTGTTCGGCCCCTTTGGGGCCCGCGGTGGCGGGCCCCTGCTCGCCCGCAGCTGGCAGGTTTGGGCAGCTCTCCTAGCGGCGGCGTCGCGGCGGATGTGCCGAACGGGGGCCTGCGCTTCCGATTTCGCCAGTCTCAGTTTCAGCCTCCTCCTCCTCCTCCTCCTCATCCTCCTCCTCCTCCTCCTCCTCCTCCGCCCTCTTCCGTCTCCTCCTGTTAATGATGTTTTTATTGCATGCGATGCTTCTGCGCACGTCGGTTGCCATGGTTGCCTGTGGCCTCTTCGGCGGGCTATCGGTCTGCGCGGGCAGTTGCCCTGCTCGCCATCGGTCTTCTCGTGGCCCGCGGCGCAGGTCCTGAACATACGCTCGGGCCGTGGCCTCTTTGGCTCTCGCCGCCCCCGCGGTCAACAACGGCCGCGCCCTCCTTGTCCGACCACTTCAATTCGTCGTGCCCTTTCCGCTTCACTCCTCGGTTCCCACTCCTGCTTTTGCTCCTCCTTGAACTCCTGCTCCTCAGTGAGCTTCTCCTTGAACTCCTCCTTGAACTCCTCCTCCTTGAACTCCTCCTTGAACTCCTCCTCCTTGAACTCCTCCTCAACTCCGCTCCTGCTCTTGCCCCTCCTTGGACTCCTGCTCCTCCGTGTGCTGTCTTGCGCTTGTAGTCTACGTTCGCTGCGACGCGCGGATGGGACGGCGCTCGGGCGGCCGACCGAGTGCGTCGAAGGATCGGCCCGCTGTCCTGAAAGATCCCGCCACCAGGGAGAGAGGGGAAGGAGCTTTCCAGGTTGCACCAATCCCCAGGCCCATCGCGGGCGCGTTCCTCATATTTTCCCGAGCTGCGCCCAGCTGTGGCAACGGCAGCCGAAGCAAGCCATGTTTTTTATATAAAAATGCGGTGGTGAACCGAAACCAATTAAGCCTTGCATAGGCAATGGTGAGGGCGAGGAGGAAGAGGACGAGGAGGAGGAGGAGGAGGAGGAGGAGGAGGAGCACGACGACGGCAATTTCCATTGGGAACGTGCGTCGTCAAACTTGAAGACACGAGCCTGGACGACCACGGGGAGTGGAACGACGGAACGTTGTGTGCCAGCAAGTGGCCTGGGTGTGGCAGTCGAGAGCAGGCCAGCCGAACGGTGGGAATACAACATTCAGGTCACAGCTGCTGTGCGTTATTTCGCCCTGGGTGGCCAGGTGGTCCTGTGGTCTGAAGGTCTGGTAGCCGGCGTCATCTTGTCGTCCCGCTTTTCTTCTATAGTGCGTTGCTCCCTCGCCTTGTAGTGCGTTGTCGTTTTTACTGCTTCCGCATTTTCATTTCCCCGCGATCGCCCTCCCTCCTCATCCTCCCCTGCTTCCTTTTCGTTTTGCTCCTCGTGCCCCTCCTCGCCGAGTTTTCCCCTCCCCATCCCGTCCATCCTCCTCTTCTGTTCTTGTCCCCTCCCGTGCCTCCTCTTCGTCATGCTTCGACTGCACGTGCAGCTCGTGAGCGCCCCACAGGCCGGTGCCGCCCCTGACGGCGGGACGTCCTCTGGGATTCTGGGCCCCCTCCTGGGACTTGGGTTGGGGCCACGGCCTGGGCCACAAGAGCCTGTTTTTTTTAGCCTCTGGCAAGTTTACTTGCATGGACGGGGGGGGGGGGGCTGAGCCTGAAGCAAGCCGCAAACGACTTGCACGTTCGGGGGGGGCGCGGAAATCACGCAAGTCGAAAGGCACTTGCACGCTAGTATTCGCTTGAAGAGGGGCGAGGGGGGGGGGGGGGGCGAAAACGCCATGCAAGTAAACTTGCCTGATTCAAACAAAAAAAAACAGGCTCCCAAGCCGCGGCCACGGCCGCGGCCGAGGTCGGGGCCGGGGCCAGGGCCAGGGCCGGGTGCAGGGCCCATTTCCCCCCCCCCCGCCCACAGCGGGGCCCCCTGCGGGGTGGAGCCACCCCGCAGAGGGGCCGCCATCCGCCGGAGGGGGGGGGGGACCACCCCCGGAGGGGAGGGGGTCCCCCTCTGTCCACAGGTGGGACCGCCCCCCCGGGGACCCGCCCGGACCCCGAGGGGGCGGCTGTCTGATCTGGGGCCCCCCGCCCCTCCCCCCTCTCCCTTCTCGCCCCCCCTAGCCCCCCCCCCCCCCGTCAGGGAGAAAAGGGGGGGAAGCGACTTCGCTACGACGTTTCTTTTTTCGGTTCGTTCCTCCATGTCCTTGGGACTGGCGACGACGACGAAGGCGACGACGGCGCTTCACACACGCCGAAGGGTCGGTGGATTTTGGACACACACGCGCTCACTTGACCATAGCTGTAAATATTCGATTCATTGCGCGCTTCTCGTCATCCACCGTTCCATTCTCCGTTTCCCCACGCCTCCTATTGCCATCAGTCCGAGGCGTTCGCGAGAGTCCGTCTGCGGGAAGGATTGAGGCTGAGTGTGTACTTTTTGTAGCTCATTTGCCTTCCAGTCCCAGTCGCGGGCCTGTCGCGGGCCTGACACTTCCGTAGTCGGGAGGGGATTCTGAGACGTCTCTTTGCTTGGAGCCTGACGGAAGGCCCCCGCCGACACGAGTGGATCCGCATCGACGTCCTCGTCCTCGGCTGCCTGCTCCCCTCGCCCTCTGCCTCCTCTGCCTCCTCCGTCTGGTCTCCTCGAGGTCGCTGCTCGTCGTCCGGCGCCCTCATGCTCTTCCTTTTCCTTTTCTTCGGCGTCTGGAACGGCCCTGCCTGTGGGTCTGGGGGCCGATCTCGAGGGGGAGGCGGGGTGCGACGGGCTCGTGCAGTATTGACGCGGGCGGCGACCCATGCGCGGGCGTTGAAGGCACAAAACGCCGACGGCGGGCTGGCTCTGGCCGACGTCGAGCGATTAATCAAGGAGCGTGTTTCTTTATTGTTTGGGGCAATATGGGCATTATAGCCCCCTCCCCCCCCTCCCCCCACTCCTCCCCCTTCATAAGGCAACGCCCCTCCCCCCCAGTGCGCTCCGGGCACTGCCGCCGTGCGCATCGGGCACACGGCGGGGGGGAGGCGTTACATTATTCCCCCCCCGGTCCCCTCCCCCCCCCTACAACGCCCACTATACCGCCGAAAAAGACACGCGCTCACGGTGGCACGATCCACGCGGTGCCAGAAGCCAACGCCGACTCCATCGCGACGTGTTCCTGCCATGTGAGGGCGCGGACTTGAATCCGAGACCGGCCCTGGCCAGGCCGGTCTCGTGCCCAGGACCGGTGCTGTCGACCCCTGGACTTCGCCAGACATTCAGGAGAGGAAAAAACACACAGACACAATTAATCGTCGACTCCCGAGAAAATATAGAAAATATGGGAAGTGGGGGGGAAGACAGAAACCCAGAAAATATGGAAAAATTGGGGGAATCCTCTAATTTGTGTGTATTTATTTGTGTGTCCTGGGGCCCCTTTAATTGAACGAGAGTCGATGTGTCAGAAACTCGACCCACAAGGCATCACGACAGGAGCCTGCCTGTCTTACATTTGCCCTAATTACGTGTGCCGCTTCTTTCCCGGCGCTGGCGGAAGTCCGATTTGGGCTCCTCAGTTCTCGGGGGGCTGGAGTCGGCGGTCTGGCTGCATCCGCGTATCGATGTCGGCCAGATGCGACACAGGGTCCTGGAATGGCAGGACTCCGCATCCTCACTGCCCTCTTCGCTTTCGCCCCTCCGAAGTGCTCCAGTGTCTGCATCCCCGCGTGCTCCCACTTCCGCCACAGGTGTTTTCACGCAACGCGCTGAAAGCTTTCGAGAAGGACGGCCGCGCCAAGCAGGCGGTTACGGTTAAGTCGGGCCTGTCCCTCTACAGGAGGAATATCTAGAAATGATACCGGAGATAAAAACTAATCATAATCTTTTTAGGGCTGTAGGGTTGTAGGGCTATATGGGCTATAGGGCTATTGGGCTATAGGGTAATAGAGCTACAGGGCTATACGGCTAGAGGGTATAACCGCATGCCGATGATAATAAAGGGACCCCCCCTTCAGTGTTTAGAGTTGATTATCGTCGCCCTATACAGAATTCAAATTGGGCGGCGAGCGCTGAGGCCGAACTTCATTATCACCTCGAAACGCTATGTTGAGATAGCAACATCAAGCGATGTTGATATAGCAACATCAAGCGAAGCGATCACACTTTTTCAGGATGTGTCAAGCGAAACCAATAATTTTGGGAGGCAGACTCAAACGAAACGAGCAATGTTCTTATTATTATTATACTTTCCTCTTCTTCTTTTATATTTATATCTGTCCTCACGCTCGCCTGAACTTTTTTATCCCTGGGGTTGATTATCCATGGAAAATGAAGCACATGAGCTACCCTACACGAGCACTTAAAAAAACAATTTTCATAAAGCGTTTGTAAATTAAAATTGATAGATTTGGAACTTTGGATTTTTCCTTTCTTCGTCCTCTTCTTATTATCCTCTTCTTCTTCTTTCTTAGTATTATTCTACTGTATTCTTCTTCTTTTATATTTCTCTCTGTCCCCACGCTCGCCTGAACTTTTTTTTATCTCTGGGGTTGATTATCCATGGAAATTGAGGCACATGAGCTACCCTACACGAGCACTTACAAAAAACAATTTTCATGAGAGATAAGCCATTGTTGAGGATATTTCTATGAAAACTAAACGCCAAGGATGTCTCAAAACGTGCTCGGCTTGGTCTCCTCTTGATCATCTCTTACTTCGAGATTATGCTGAGGTCTGCTGGGCTACTTTTATTAGCTCTCCCTGAACCCCGAACTTTATTATCCCCTAGTGTTTATTCTCACGGGCATGAGGTATAGGGGTATAGGGCTATAGGGCTATACGGCTATAGGGCTATTGAGGTATAGGGCTATAGGGCTATAGAGCTATGGAGCTGCAGGGCTATAGGGCAGGGCTGTTGGGCTATAGGGCTATAGGGCACCCCCGGGCACCCAGGCACGCCCGGGCACCCGGGCACCCCCGGTTACCCGGGCACCCGGGCGTGCGGCGAAAAACGGCGGCAAACCTAACCTAACCATGTGAATCCGCTAGGACCCCTACAGAGGCAAGCTCAGATTCCGGAGTAGTTAGGAAATGCTCAGTGGACAATTATATGTTATGTTTCGACTATGTTTGAGTACTCTGTTTTTGGGCTATGTTTCATAATTCCTCCAAAGCCCGCGTGTAGGTAGACATGCCCGACCTGATGCCAACGGGCTCATCGCGGCTTGCAAGATTGAGACCTGTCGAGCGGTCCACGGATCGCGCCGCAGCCCGTGAATAGTACCTATAGGGGTTCTGGAAAAATTATAACACAGTCGGACAAGCCCGGAGCATGGGATCTGTCCATCAACAGTACGCTTTTCGGGGGCGGAAAAGAGGGGGGTGATGACTGGGGGGGGGGATATCATGGCGGGGGGCATGATATTTCCTCAGATTTCATGGCGCCCCTTCTTATTTCATTACGTCCCTGGCCCCCCCGCTGGGCCGCGCACATGCCGCCGGTCATGGTTTGCACCCCCCCCTCTTGGACACCCCCCTCTTGGCCGCTCCCGAGCTTTGGCAGACGGAGAAAAAGCGGTTCCAAGCGGCAGTGGCACGCAATGTTCACACCGACTCGTTGCGCCCGCGTGTGTGTTTGCCCTCGTGCACATGCAAGCGAGAGGCACGATTGTCGTGTGATGGTGGGTTTTATTAGCCAGGCCAGCGATGCATGTGTCGTATGGTTCAGCCAGTGGAAATGCATGAATCGCCATACAGCTACAGAAAGCGCGAGTTGCCAAGCTGCCAAGCTCGGGTGTATGCTTGCTGGTTGAGCGTGTTTCTAGACTGCCTGCGGGCGAGGACCTCGCTGCTGGAAAGGACGAGGCGCGGTGCGTGAAGGACGCCGCTGCTGCCACTCGGAGCAGTGGGAGAGAGCGGTCGTGCGGCCGCGACCTGATTTTTGGCACCGACGGCACGGCAGAGCACAGCTCGTTTTCGAGAGTGGTGGCTCCAGAAGGGTTGCGGATGGGTGGGTGCACTTCGCTCGAACCCTACCGCTCCCCCCCGCTTCGAACGAAGTGACCCCCACCCTCCCCCTCAGAAAGCGTGGGGGGGTAGGGGTAGGCTTCGCACGTGGCCCCCTATAGCTGCCTCCTCCCGCGGGCGGCTCTGGCGAGGGGGTGGTCACTGTAGAGAGGCCAGGCGAAGGCTGGCAAACCCGTGGCTGCTAAAGCGGGGTTCCGGGAAACTGCTTTTTCCCCTCCGGGAAGCAGCCCGTTTAGGATTTCTCACGCCGCGTTTTTTCCCCGTCGACTTTGTGTGTGTTTCCTTCCGGGAAGGCCGTTTTAGCAGCCACGGATTCGCCAGCCCTCGCCCAGCTTCCGAGCTGCCCGCAGGGCGTGGTCGAGCAGAGAGCAAGCGCGGGGGGTCTAAGGCCGGCAGCAGGCACAGGCAGGTCCAGAGGCCGGGCCTGCGACGTCGTGATCGTCGTCGTCGCCGGGGGCGGGCGACGATGTGCGCCCTTGGTCGGGTATAGCCAGGACCCTGCGTATAGGGGACCCCGTTCGCAGCAGGGCCCCAGAGCCCCGAAATTGGCCGGAGTCACCAGACCAGGTCTGCCGTAGCCGGTGTTTTTTTCGGGTGACGGCAGTTTCAGGTAGTGGAGCGGGGCGGGGGGGGGCGTCCCCCCCAGTACACAGCACTAAACCAGGTCCCATGAAACCCAGTTCTGCCAACGCCCGATGTTGGGCACCTCAGTCGAAGAAGAAAAACCACATAAACATAAAGCTTTCCGCGCTTCGCGCGGATTTCTTGGATCTGCGCTGGGCCTCCCCAGCGGCGCCTCTGGCGCTCCGCCCCTGGCGCGCTCCGGCTCGAACGAATATTTCGCGGAGGGCATGAACTCTAGCGATTTTCTCGCGGCAGGCCTGGACTCCCGCGAATTTTGCGCGGGAGGCTGGGACGAGCAGATGGAGAGGGAGGGGCATAAAGGGGAGGAGGAGGAGGAGGAGGAGGAGGAGGAGGAGGAGGAGGAGGATGAGGAGGAGGAGGAGGAGGAGGAGGAGGAGGAGGAGAAGGAGGAGGAGGAGGAGGAGGAGGAAGAGGAGGATCATCGCGGATTCGTTGAGCGATACCTGGCGGGAGGAATGCGTGCTCTCAGCATTCGCGACGACGACGACGGCGACGGCGGCGACGCTGACATCGGTGGGTTCGACGCCTGCGACGACGTCCGCCCAGCCTCGGTCCTGCCTTTCGGCCTTGGCCCTGGCCCTGTAGGCGCTAGAACCTTAAAGTCGGGCCTGTCCCTCGACAGGGGGAATGTTCAAACATAGTCCCAACATAGTCTGGGGACGAAACATAAAAAAAATAACATTTTTTTTTTTTTTTTTTTTTTTTTTTAAAAAAAACATGCCTCTTATCTAATCACCCACCAAACCACCCCAACCCAACCCGAAGGCTCAGATTTACCCTCGATTTCCAGTGGGGGGGGGTCGGGAAACATAGAAAAAACACGTATGGAACCCTTACCCCCCCCCAACCCGAAATTCGGGTCTTCGGGTTGGGTTGGGGTGGTCTGGTAGGTGGTCAAGTCCCAACATAGTCTGGGGGCGATCCGTAGCCATTTTGGCTCAAGCCACTGAGACTCAAGCCTCTTTATCTCAGCGCAGGCATGGCACTGCAAGTTGCTGGAGTGCGTGCGAGGGATGCTGGACAGGCCGTATCGTGCACGGGGGGAGGTTCGTTGTGCTGGCATGCCTCTTCTTTGCCAGCGCAACAGGCGCCGCCTTCAGTGAGAAGGAAGCTACGTTCTACATGCATTTGAATGCAACTTCTATGTGCTCGCCGGAGCATATTGCATCGTGGGATTGTGGCATCGATTGCGACGCATCATCAGCGAATATAGTTAATGGCAGTCTCCGCATTCTGGGTCCAAGTACTATCTACCATGCGCGAGGGTTTGTTATACAGCGTCAACGTGCCGAGCCCCAGAGCGCAAAGGAGTGCATTGCAATATTCGCTGGGACTTCGTTTTACGATATCCAAAACATCCGAGCTGACGTGGAGGCGTGGCTCACGCCATGGCCTTTGCGGCAAATCCATGCAAGAAACGGCACTCATAAAAGTTGGTGCCCATCATGCAAAGTTCACCATGGATTCGCGTCTGCGTACGGCGAGCTACGAGAGTCTCTGTTCCATCATCTACAAGACTTGCAATGCGGTGCAGTTGCCTTCACGGGACACTCCCTCGGGGCAGCGCTCGCAACGCTGGCATCTTTCGAATTCCGTGGCTGCTACAGTTTTATGCGGGTGTCTGGTGTATGGACTTTTGCTTCGCCACGCGTTGGCAACTCAGCGTTCGTATCGGCTTACAGCAAGTACTCTATAGAAGAGTTCCCGCCCATGTGGCGCGTTGTGCGCCAGTATGACTTGGTTCCGCAGTTGCCGCCGTCGTGGCTCGGCTTCGAACACGCCCCAGTACAGGTGTGCTATTCGAAGCCTGCAGCCAATGTTCTAGATGTTTACATTTGCACCGATCCACAAGCTTGCGCCGCATATTCTCATTGCAGATACGCATACGGCTCTATGGAGTATCACCATGGTTACTTTGGAGTTCCTCGCACAGACGAGGATCAGGCGCCAGAGTCGTGCATTCCCTTCGGGGAGCTGCAACGCAAACGAGGCAGGCGGTTCCAATTTCTCCTCATTGTAGTCGTGCTATTCATGTGTATTGTTGTCTGCTTGAGTGTTCTATGTGTCTGGTGTTGTCGAGATCCTGATGCGTCTGGATGTCAGGATGAAGGCCGCGAATGGTGTGACAGCAGTGTAACATCTTCAGATGGCACTGATACGTCTGAGATACTGACGCTGATGCGAGAAGACAGCGGCTTCTGGCTATGAGCATGAGATGCAGACGACGTCGGGGTAAAACCAAAAAATAGTCTGGGGACGACTTTTCTACCATTTTTGGGCATTTGGGGGTGTATTTCTGGGGCCTTTTTAAACTTTTCATCCAAAATCCGCCTGTAGGGGGACAGACCTAGGCCGCTGGGTCCAGGACCCGTTTCCCGCAGGACCCGCTTCTTTCATGCTGACTTTTGCCGTGTGTCCGTGGCGACGAGCTGCCAATGTCGTGGCAGAACGCGTTCTGGGCCCTCCTCGTTAGGAGAAGGAGGAGGAGGAGGAGGAGGAGGAGCAGCTTTGGCCCCTGCCTGGGCCCGGGCGTCGGCTTCCAGATATCGTCCTCGGGGGGCGCCGCTTCCCGCCTCTGCGCGTCGGCGGCTTCGGCCTCGGCCCTGGCGCCGACTGCTGCGGCTATGCCCGCCGTTGGCTCCACAGTGCCTGCTCGGGCCTCGCCGCCGGCTTCGGCGCTGGGGCGCGGAGGGCACCGCGCGGCCAGTGGTGATGTTTGCTGAGTGTTGGCGGCGCGCGTGAGGGGGGCAGGGGGAGGGGGGAAGCCTTCTTAGAAACACCCCTGCTTCTTCGAAGGCGCGGGCCTTGTCTACAAATATGTAAGGCCGGCGCCTTCTGAGAAGCAGCCTCCTTCTAAGAAGCCTCCCCCCCTCCCCCTACCCCCCTCTGCGCGCCGCCAAGAGTGGGGGGAGCGAGTGCGGCGGTGTCTGCGCACGGATCACGACGTGATCCGCCGCCAGGCGCATTCCCCCACACACCAGGCCCCTGCAGCGACGGGCAGCGCCATGGAGATCGGCTGCGTGAGCCGAGCCGCTAACCCTCCCCTCCTCTTCCGTTCGGCTCCTCCTCCTCCTCCTCCTCCTCCTCCTCCTCCTCCTCCTCCTCTTCCTCTTCCTCTTCCTCTTCCTCCTCCTCCTCCTCCTCCTCCTCCTCCTCCTCCCTCCTCCCTCCTCCCCCATCTTCCCCTCCTCTTTAGCGCAAACGGGAAGTGTTCGCCTCCCTCTCTTTCCTCCTGGCGGAGGCCACCCTGTATCTTGGGAGCTCCTTCCTCCTGGCGGAGGCCACTGGTAGTTCCCGATCTGGACCCAGTGCGCGAGGGCGGCGTGTTAGCAACCTCTCCGGGGGCAGCATCTAGGCGGGGCGCTCCCACCCGTGCCCTTGCGCTCGGACGGCGTACACTCGGTGCACCGCCAGGGCGAGTCCAAGAAGATCCTTCCCGGCCCCCTCATTTAGGGAAACAAAAAGTGGCATAAACATAATAACTCTGAGGTCCGCGCGGATTTCTCGGATCGGCGCTGGACCCCCCTCCCTGGCGCGCGAAGCGCGCCAGGGGCGGCGCCGGAGGCGCCGCCGGGGGGCCCCAGCGCCGATGCGAGAAGTCCGCGCGGACCTCCGAGTTTTTATGTTTATGCCACTTCTTGTTCCCCTAGACTAGATTTGCGCCGGAGGCGCCGGGGGGCCCCAGCGCCGATCCGAGAAGTCCGCGCGGACCTCCGAGTTGTTATGTTTATGCCACTTTTGTCTCCCCCTAATCTCGTGTGAAGTCTGGCAGGTCCCTCTTCAGGAGGAAGAGTCAAGAGCACGTCTTAAAGACGTAGTCTTGAGTCGGGCCTGTCCCTCTACAGGAGGAACATTCAAGAGTAGTCACTTTTGTCTTCCCCTATCATTGTCCGTCTCGATCCGATCGATCCGCTTCGCTACAGGTTCTGGCTGGCCCGATCCGCTGCGAGATGCTGACGTTCACTCGGCCCAATAGACAGCGCCGTTTTTAATGCATGCCCCGCGTGCGGATCATATTACAAAAGTAGAGGGATTTGGTAGGCAAAGCAATGATGAATTGATGCGTTGATGTACTGGTCAATTAATCATGCACTAAGAATCCCATGTAATAGCAATCCTACGTATTAAAGCCTGCCCTGTAGGCCGAGCGCTTGCACGGCTCTGTTTTTGTGCGTCCTGGCGCGGCCGGCCCGATTCGATCTTGACCCCGTGCAGGTGCAACCCAGTCCGACTCGCATTAATCAAGTCGAGCCTGTCCCTCTACAGAAGGAAATTCAAAAACAGTCAGAAACGAGCCTGGGGACGATTGTCCAACTATTCTTTACTATTTGGTGCCATTTCTTGAGTATTGTAATGGCCTCTGGCCAGTGCCGCCGATCCGGGGGGGCTCCGCATTCGGTGATCTTCGCGGCTTTGTTGCCTCCTCCCTCCTCGATTCTTCCGGTCCTCTTTCTTCTCATCTTGGAGGGTGCCTGGAGCAGTCCCACTCTGGGGGGGGGGGTCTGGGGAGGGTTCCGAGGGGAGGGTCCTGGGGGCGGTAGCGGCTAGATCTGGGGGGGGTCCCTGGGACCCCCCGAAGCATGAAGGGGATGCGCAAATCATTAAGAAAACGCCAGATGGGGGTCCGCCCCCCACCCCCCTCCCTCCCTTACCCGGGGGGGAGGTCCGGATGCGCAAATCATGAAGAAAACGCCAAATGGAGGACCGCCCCTCCCCTCCCCCCCTTCCCTGGCAGAGCCACCCCGGCGACCCCCCCCCCAAGCAGAGCTGAAGCTCTTGCCTAGGCTCAGCGCTGAAGCTCTTAGGCTCCTTGTAGCTCACGCGCCGGTTTTCTTCCCAAGTCCGCCTGTAAGGGGGGGCATGCCCGACTTAAGTGATGAGGTCCGACTGCCCGATGCGATGCTGGCCGATCCTGCCCCCTCCTCCTCCGCCTCCTCCGCCTCCTCCTCCTCCTCCTCCTCCTCATCCTCATCCTCATCCTCCTCCTCCTCCCCCTCCTCCTCCTCCTCCGCCTCCTCCTCCTCCTCCTCCTCCTCCTCCTCCTCTTCGTCCCCCTCCTCGTCCTCCACCACCCTCCCCCTCCAACTTATGATGGTGTTGGTGGTGGTGACAGGCCCATCATGTGTCTCGATTAGATCCGCCTTCCCGATTCGATGAACCCCTCCCTCCCTCCCTGAACCCTCCCCCCAGATCGATGAACCCCTCCCTCCCTCCCTCCCTCGCCGAACCCAGATCGATGAACCCCCTCCCCAGATCGATGAACCCCTCCCCAGATCGATGAACCCCCTCCCCGATTCGATGAACCCCTCCCTCCCTGCCTCCCGATTCGATGAACCCTTCGATGGCTGATCCTGCCCCCTCCCTCCCTGAACCCGCCGCCGGCGGCGGCGCGAGCAGGAGCAGGAGTGGGAGCTGTGGGGCGAGGACGGCCCCGCCGTCCCCCTCGCGCACCGGCGGGCGCGGCCGCCGCCCGAGGGGGCGGGGTGCCCCTGCGAGCATGGGCGCCGAGGAGGAGGCAGGAGGAGGAGGCAGGAGGAGGAGCAGGGAGGAGGAGGAGGAGGAGGAGGAGGAGGAGGAGGAGGAGGAGGAGGAGGAGGGCGGAGGGCGGAGGAGGAGGAGGAGGAGGAGGAGGGAGGAGGAGAGGAGGAGGGAGGAGGAGGAGGGAGGAGGAGGGGAGGAGAGGAGGAAGAGGAGGAGGACAGGAGGAGGATGAGGAGGATGAGGAGGAGGAGGAGGAGGAGGAGGAGGAGGGCGAAGGAGGAGGAGAGAGGAGGAGGAGGAGGCAGGAGAGGAGGAGGAGTAGGACGGAGGAGGAGGAGGCAGGCGGAGGAGGAGGAGGCAGGAGGAGAGGAGGAGGAGGAGGAGGAGGAGGAGGAGGAGGAGGAGGAGGAGGAGGAGGAGGCAGGAGGAGGAGGAGGAGGAGGCAGGAGGAGGATGATGAGGAGGAGGAGCGGGGCTCGCGGAGGAGCGAGGAGCGAGGAGCGAGGGCCAGGGGATGGTGCAGGGGGAGGTGCGGAGGACACGTGCTGATCTCACGGGGGCCTGCGTCTAGCCCGACTCCCCGAAGGAGGAGGGGGAGGAGGAAGAGGAGCGGGCAACGGGGAGCGGGGAGGAAGAGGCAGAGGAAGGAATGAAGGAGGAGGAGGTGGGAGGAGCGAGAAAAGTAGCGAGAGGAGGGCACGGAGGGAAGAGGAACATGAGGAGGAGGAGGAGGAGGAGGAGGACCAGGAGGAGGAGGAGCAGGAGGATGAGGAACAATATGGAGGAGGAGGACCAGGAGGAGGAGGAGGAGAAGGAGGAGAAGGAGGAGGAGGGAGGAGAAGGAGGAGGAGGAGGAGTAGGACGGAGGAGGAGGAGGAGCAAAAAGGAGGAGGATGCGGCGCTCGCTGGCGGACGCCGCGCTCCGTGGGCGCCCAGCGTGCACGGAGGGAGCAGGGCGGCTGGGGTGGCCCCCCGAAGCACCGAAAGCCACGCCATTCATTTTTGGTCGGCGGGGCAAGAGCGAACCTCTTCCGCTAAAAGCTAGGCGGGCTACGCACAGCTCTAATTGGGGAGACAGGGCACAGGCGGGCGGGGCCTCAGGCCGGCCGGAGAGGGCGGGGCCCGGGGTGCAGGCGGTGCCGAGGAGCTTGCACAGGAACAGGAACGCCGTGGACAGGAGCCGGAGGCGAAGATCCGGAGGGTGAGCGATGTGGTGTTGCCGTCAACGGCACTCCGTGAACACCAGCCTCAAGCGCTGCATAGGAGGACGTGGTACGCGACCAGGTCAAGAAAGTCACACCATTCACCCGCCCATGGGATTAATTCGGGCGTGTCCCTCTACAGTAGGAGTATTCAAAAAATAGTTGTGATGGGTCTTGAGCATTCTTTGGGCATTACTTGGTCATTTTGGGGCATTTTGGGGATTGATTCGGGCGTGTCCCTCTACAGTAGGAGTATCCAAAAATAGTTGTGATGGGTTTTGAGCGTTCTTTGGGCATTTTGGGGCATGTTTTGACAATTTCTAAGCTTTCGCCCAGAATCCCTCCGTAGGAGGACAGGCCCGACTTCACCATGGGATCACGGCGAGAGGAGCGCAGTGCAGCACAGAGGCGGGCGGTCCCGGGCGTTGAAGTTGGCGCGGCGGCGGTGGCGCGCGCGGCGGGCGCGCGCCTCTCTCTTTGCCACGACGGCGCCTTGGAAGAACAGAAGGATAGGGATTGTCCCCTCTGAGGGGAACGAGTTAGTGTCGGACCCAGGACACCTCGGGATCCCCAACCTCAAGAGGCTTGGCAGCCGTGGGAAGTCGGAATCGGGTTTCCCTCCGTCCCCTGGGTGTTTGCCGCCGAGAAGCAACTTGAGATTCCTGGCAGCACGGGCCGGCAACTTATCAGGAACGACACAATCGAGAAAAGCAGACCAGCCTGGCCTGTCGTCTAGTATCCACACTGCGTGCACGTCACCACCTGACCTGATGAGACACACAGACACAAGTGAATCGTCGACTCCCCGGAAAATGTGAGAAAATAGGGAAGTGGGGGGGGGGAAGAGGAGCATCCAGACCACATGAAAAAAGTAAGGAGAATCCAAGGATGTGTGCATTCATCTGTGTGTCCCTGGGCTCCTCGAGGTTTGTAGACCTGGCGCTCGTGGAGGCAGGTGCGGGCGACGTGGCGGCACGTCCTCGGCAGCGCTGCCGGCCGCCCCGCAGGGAGGCTCGCCGGTGGTCGGCCTGGCCGTTTTGTTGCCTTCCCCGGCGCGCGCACGCCTAGAGAGGCTCGGGAGCCTCGAGACGGGGGTCGGTGCAAACTGGGGTCAGCCAGGGCACCAGGTCCTGCAGGATCCTGCGAAGACCCCCTCTGGCTGACCCGGGTTAGCGAGCCGCTCGTGGCCGCGGGGCGGCCGCGCCTATTGGCTGACCCGGGTTTGCGAAGACCTGCGTTGCAGTTTTTTTTCCTGCGTTGCAGTTTTTGGTTTCCTGCTGACCCGGGTCTGGATTGACCCGGGCCAGAAGATCCCCGAGCGGTTACGGTCGGGGTCGGCAACGAGGGGGGCGATGACTAGGGGGGGTATCATGGCTTGGGCCGTGACATCTCCTCTCATCTCATGGCGCGTCTTCTTTTCTTCATTGCGTCCCCAGCACCCCCCCCTGGGCCGCGCGCGTGCCGCCGGTCATGATCTGCCCCCCCCCCTCTTGGACGCCCCCCTCGGCCGCCCCCGATACGACCTCCACGCTCCGGCCCAAGGAGGCAAGGAGCATGTCCTGATGAGAGTGCGAATGCGAGTGCGAATAACAAAAATGGGTTCGTGGTGGGAATGTGTCATCGTCTGCGTTGCTCCTGTGATCGGCAGGCGGGTGGATCGTGTTCCACGGCAAGCAGCATTGACACGTTGCGCGCGCCGTAGATCGTTGACCACCCGCCAATGGCCAGGCCCCCGATGGGACACGAGAGGCCTGCCAACAGCGCGAGCGCGCTCCAGACTGTGCAGCATGGCGCCAAGCTGGGCGTCAGTCTGCAGATGACGATGTCGGAAGCACAAGCAGGGATCATAATCTAACATCTCGCGTTGCTAGGGCGATTTGAGCAAGGACGCTGCTACTCCTGGCGAAGGATCCCGGGAAAGCTGAAGTGAACACGGTTGAACATATTGCCTGCTTGATCTTGCTACATTCACGAGCGGGTGCACAGTTGGAGCGACTGCGCAGTAACTTTCGTTTTCCTGATTATTCTTCCTCCGTTCTAGAGGCGAGAACGAGCCTGTGGCGCAGGGCGGTTCCTGCCGCAGGTCCAAGTTGTGCGAATGTTGATGCCGTCTCCAGCGTAGTTCAGTTCAGTTCACCCTCCCTCCTCCGTTCCGTTTCCGCCCGCTCTCGCCAGGATCTGTTCGTGGACCAGTGTTTTATACACGTTCTGAATGTGAACCGCGTCAACGACTGGGCCCTGATCTGCGAGGAGGGCAGGGCAAGCCCAGGGGATGGAGGGAGCGCCGTGGAAGCCGTGGAGGGACGGGTTGAGGATTGTATCGCCGATGGTCTTGCGAATTGCACCACGGACGATGGCAACTCGTCGTTCGGAGTGTGCCCAGCTGCCCTGGCCACGGACGGCTACAGTTCCCACCCCTCCTGTGTAGGGTCCTCGCTTTGAACCGAGCATGTGTCCCAATCCTCCTTCCTCCCCCTCGGGGATCGCTGCAGGGCTGCGGGGTGCGAAACCGTCGCCGCTGTCCTGTGCTGCTGGAACGCACGGCGGAGGCGGGGGCCACGCAGTCCCGGCCGAGACCTCACGGCTCCCCGAGGGGGGGGGGGGGGCTGCATGTTGCGAAACTGGAGGCGGGGGCCACGCAGACCCAGCCGAGACTTCGCGGCTCCTTCGGGGGAGGGGGGGGGCTGCGAGTTGCGACATCACCGCCACTTTTGTGGGCTCCTTGAGGGGCACGGCGGAGTGTGTGTGTGTGTGTGTGTGTGTGTGTGTGTGTGTGGCTGTGTGTTGGGGAGGGGCACGCATACCAAGCCGTTGCCTCGCGGCCCCATCGGGGGTTGCGAAGTGCGAAAGTTTCGTCATTTTTGTCAGCTCCTGCGGGACACGGCATAGTGGCGGCAGCGCAAATCATTTCGAGACATCGCGGCTCGAGGCTGCGAGTTGTGAAATTGACGCCATTTGCGTTGGCTCTTGGGAGGCGCAGATCGCTTCGAGACCTCGCGGCTCCTCTTGGGCCGTCTTGGGCCATCTTAGGGCCATGTTCGGCCGTCTTGGTGGGCTCCTGGTCAGTCTGACGCCGTCGGAAGCCGTTTGGGGGGCCTCTATGGGCCGATATGGGGCCCTCCTGGAATGCTCCAGGGCCGCCTTGGAGGCCATCTTCAGCTCCACTTGGGGTTGGCGTCAACGGGGGGCGAAAGTTGAGCGCGTTTACTGGTGCGAGATCGTCTTTTTGCTTCTCGGAAGGCGGCCTGCGCATGTGAAATTTTCCCTGTAAGTTTCGCCAATGCGGCAGTTTGAAAACGCCTCGATGTCGCTCTGGGTTGGCTTTGCGTGTGACTGAAGCGGTTGGGGCCTGGGCGCATGTTTATTTGCGTTTCTTTTTTCTACGTCTGGGCACCCATTGCGATTGTGCGTATTGGAACGAGACCGGCGGGGTCAATATCTTCTTTTCTCTGGGTCAAGGGGCATGTGTTTTCGGAATGCCCCAGTTTGGAAACGGTTTTGGGGGCCATCATCCCCCAATTTGTTCGTCGCCAGCGTCGCCTCTCTCAACCATCTTGTGGCGTTAGGTCCTCGTTTCGAAGAGAGTGCCCCGCGTTCATTCCTCCTCACCTCCTCGCCCCTTTTTGCCTCCTCCCTTTTCCACCATGCGTCTCCCGCACACAGGACAACGTTTCTGGGCTCTGTAGGGGTCTCCGCTGAAGGCCCCAGTGGCTGCACTCGTATGCGGCTCCCCCACCCAGGACTGCGCTTCGTGACGCCATAGGGGTTGCTACCGAGAGCCCCAACGGCTGCAGTAGCATGGGGTTCCCCCGCTAAGGCTGGCGTTTCGTAGCCCGAAAAAGCTCCACCTAGAGCCCGAGCGGCTGCACTCGCATGCGATCCCCTCCGCCCAGGATTGCATTTCGTGGCCCCGTCGGCAGCTCCGCCGAAAGCCGCAGTGGCTGCATTCGCAGGCGCGTCCCCACCCACGACCGCACTTCGTGGCCCCATGGGGAGCCCCACCGAAGGCCCTGGTGGCTGCATTCGCATGCGGTTCCACCACGCAGGACAGCGCTACGTGGCCCCATGTATGGGCTCCACCGAACGTTCCGGTGGCTGCGATCCAGGACAGCGCTTCGTGGCCCCATGGGGAGCCCCGCAGAAGGCCCCTGTGGCTGCACTCGCATGCGGTTCCAGCACTCACGCCAGCGTTTCGTGACCTCATCGGGAGTTCCGCCGAAGGCCCATGTGGCCGGACATGTATGCGGCTCCCTCTGCCCAGGACAGCGCTTCGTGGTCCCGTCGGGAGCTCCGACGAGGCCCCAGCGGCTGCACTCGCAGGCGGTTCCCTCCGCCCAGGATCGCGTTTCTCGGCTCAATCGGAAACTCCATCGAAGGCCAAGTGGCTGCACTCGCATGTGGTCCCCCCGCCCAGGACACAGTTTTTCATTTCAAGCGGGGATTCCACCGAAGGCCCTGGTGGCTGTACTCGGATGCGGTCCCCCCCACCCTGGACAGCGTTTCGTGGCCCCGTAGGGAGCTCCACCCAAGGCCCCAATGGCTGCACTCGCATGCGGTCCCCCTTCCCAGGGCCGCGTTTCTCGGCTCGATCGGGAGCTCCACCGAAGGCCCCCGTGGCTGCATTCGCATGCGGTCCCCTCACCCAGGACAGCGCTTCGTGGACCCGTGTGGAGCTCCATCGAAGATGAAATATTCACAATTGCAGAACCCACAACTGCATATGGTGAGGGCCATCTTCAGGCAAATTTGCGATGAATCGTTGCCGTGAGAGCGTGGACCTGATGTACTTCCACTGAGGATCCTTGTTTCGGGAGTGAATACTTGTTGTGTTTCACCGGGCAAGCGAGGCCCGATGCATGCGGCGCTCTGCGGCGAGGGGCGGCGGCAGCCCCTGAGAAGATTTGCAGCAACCCTGCCAGACAGCCCTTGGCATTTTAGCGCGCCCCTGACGAGCACAAGGCCCTGTGGCATGTGCATCCTCCACCGTTTGCCCTCGTTTGGGAAATGTGTTTTGGCTCCAGTTGCCATGGTCCATGCCATCGGGTCCTCGCCGTCTGCTTCTCCTGCCGCCCATCCTTCTGCTGCTTTCCTCATGCTCCCAAATCGCATTGCCATCGAACCCTTTCGAAAACTTCCATTGGACACCGCAAACGGTCTCTTGTCTTCAATTGGACCGCCTTTCTCGTCTCAATTTCTCTGAATCCACGGCTTGAGCGGAGAATTATATTTCAATTTCTCTCACAAGATCTCAATTTCTCTCAATCCGTCTCAATGTTTCTCAATTCGCCTCAAAACGAGAGTTCCATAGTATACGCCGGAGTGTTGGGGCCCCGCTCCAATCTCAAAATATCATTTTGGGAATGCCGCGCAGTCCCAAGCCAGTTCAGATCGTCCTGCCTGCTACTCCAATTCATCGGGAATAGGGTTCCCATGGATCTCACCGTGCTCCTCATGCTCCTCCTCACTCCTCACTTTCCACCCCAGCTAGCTTCTCCTCATCCTGATCCTCCTCCTCCTCCTGCTCCCCTCTGCTGACCGCTCGTTTTACTCTGCCGAAGGCCCCAGCGGCTGCACGCGCATGCAGTTCCCCCACTCAGGACAGCGTTTCGTGGCCCCGTAGGGAGCTCCACCGAAGGCCCCAGTGGCTGCTCTCGCATGCGGTCCCCCCACCCCGGACAGCGTTTCGTGGCCCCGTAGGGAGCTCCACCGGAGGCTCCAGTGGCTGCACTCGCATGCGGTTCTACCGCCCAGGACAGCGTTTCGTGGCCCCGTAGGGAGCTCCACCGGAGGCTCCAGTGGCTGCACTCGCATGCGGTTCTACCGCCCAGGACAGCGTTTCGTGGCCGGGAGCTCCACCGAAGACCCTGGTGGCTGCACTCGCCAGCGGGTTCCCCTGCCCAGGACCGCGTTTCTCGGCTCAATCGGGAGGTCCACCGAAGGCCCCAATGGCTGCACTCGCGTACGGTTCTCCCACCTAGGACAGCGTTTCGTGGTTTTATCGGGAGCTCCATCGAAGACGACATTCAACATTGGGGAACCCACACCTGCATATGGTTGGGTCCATTGCCAGGCTAATTTTCCAAATTTCCGTTGCGAGAAAAACGTGATGTGCGCCGCGTGCAATCCCGTCACGGCCACTGGGAGGAGAGGGCGCGATATGGAGGGTGGCACAAACGAGGATGCAGGAGGAGCAGGGGGGGAAGGAGGAGCAGGAGGAGGAGTAGGATGAGTAAGAAACTCCGTATGGGGCCACGAAGCGCTGTCCCCGGTGGGGGACCCGCATGCGAGTGCAGCCACTGGGGCCTTCGGTGGAGCTCCCGATGAGGCCACGAAACGCTGTCCTGAGAAGGGGAGCCGCATGCGAGTGCAGCCGACGGGGCCTTCGGTGGAGCTCCCTATGGGGCCGCGCAGCGCTGTCTGGGCCGGGGGGGCCGCATGCGAGTGCGGCCATTGGGGCTTTCGGTGGAGACCTCTACAGAGCCACGGAACGCTTGTCTGAGTGGGGGAACAGCACGCGAGTGCAGCCAATGCGGCTTTCGGCGGAGCTCCCGACGGGGCGACGAAACGCGTGGGGGAACCGCACGCGAGTGCAGTCATCAGGGTCTTCGGTGGAGCTCCCGACGGGGCCACGTAGCGCTGTCCTGGGTGGAGGAACCGCATGCGAGTGCAGCCACTGGAGCCTTCGGTGGGGCTCCCTACGGGGCCACGTAGCGCTGTCCTGAGTGGAGAAGCCCATGCGAGTGCAGCCATTGGGGCTTTCGATGGGAACCTCTTTGGAGACGCGAAGCGCAGTCCTGGATGGGGGAACCGCATGCGAGTGCAGCCGATGGGGCTTTCGTTCAGCCCCCATGGGGCCCCGAAGCGTTCTCCTGGGCGCGGGAGGCGCATGGTGGAGGAGGGAGGAGGGAGGAGGGGGACAGGGAGGAACGGAGGAGGAGCGCCTGGCATTGTTTCCTCAAAACGAGGGCCTAACACCGCAGGATGGTTGGGAGAAGCGAGCGCGCACATTCGCATAGCGAGACCCTATGCCCACTGCGGCCGCGAGCGTTCTTCGCGGCGTGATCCACCCAGAGCAACAGCTCCGCTCTCGCACGCGCACAGTAAGACACCACTTCAGCAGTCACTATTCTTGAGCTCTCGCTCTGGCAGAGAGTTCACCAGGGCACCGCCCAAGTGGCCCATGGCATCTACAATGCCGCGCCCGCCTTCCCTTCACCAGCGTCCGCGAGGGTCTCTTTTTGCTGTCAGGCCCCGCAGCGCTCTGGTCTTGCAGGCGAGTCGGTCTTTGGGCTATTCCCAAGAAAGTTCCGATTTGGCCGCTGGCAGCGTTTCAACGGTTTGATGTCACGAAGCGTCTGTGCCGCAATGTGTTGCAATGGTGCGCGGTTGCGCCAGGATGTTGTTCCGAACTACCCACTCTACGGCTCCGCTGTGCCAGCTTGGTTTTGCGTGGCGCCCTTCCCGATGGGAGATTCCATTGTTTTTGCGAATCGTTGCACAATTAAGTGCGTTTGGTTGTGTTTTGAGCGGCCTTCTGCTGTCTCAGCGGCGGTTTGGTTGCCCCCCCCGCTTCCGCCACCCCCAAATGGAGCTGCATGCGTCTTAGAGGCCTCATGTGCCGTTTTGGGGGCCTCTTGGGGCCGTCTTGGGGCCCTCTTGGGTCGTTCTGGGGCCATCTTGGGGGCCTAGTGGGCGATCAGTCGGCGATCTTGGGGGCTCTTGGGCCATCTCGGGCCAGCGGAAGGCCGAAAAGAAGCAACTGTCAAAACCCGTCAAAAACCTTACGAATAACAAGGGTTTTGGTCTCTTCTGGCCTTCCTGGAGGCTGGGGGCCTCTTGGGCCGTCTTGGGCCAGCTTCGAGCCAACTTCGGCCATCTTGGTGGGTTCCTGGCACGTCTGACGCCGTCGGGAGCCGTCTTGGGGGCCTTTTCTGGGCCGACTTGGGGCCCTCTTGGGGCGCTTCGGGGCCGTCTTGGAGGCCATCTTGGGTGTCTTGGAGGCCATCTTGGGCGTGTTGGAGGCCTCTTGGGCCGTCTTGGGGCCCTCTTGGGGCCGTCTTGGAAGCCACTTGGGCCGTCATGAGGCCCTCTTGGAGGCTTCTTGGGCGATCTTGGGAGCCTCTTGGACCGTCTTGGGCCGTCGGAAAGCCGAAGAGACGCAAACGCCAGAATCTCTCAAAAGCCTAAGGAACTCAATGTTTTTGGCCTCGTCGGGCCTTCCTGGAGGACCTCTTGGAGACCTCCTGGGCCGTCTTGGAGGCCTCTTGCGGGCCTATTGGACCGTCTTAGACTATCTTGAGGCCATCTTGGGCCGTTTTCGGTGCATCTTGGAGCCATCTTAGCCGTCTTTGAGGTCATCTTGGCCGTCTTGGAGCAACTTGGAGGCCATCCTGGGACATCTTGGCCGAAAAAGAACGAAGACCCAAACCCGTATCGCTCTGCACGCCAGGCACCCCTGCGATGCATCGACAGGGGGCGGCGGATCGAAGGGCGTCCGCCGCATCCCGCCGCCGTACCCGGGTGGTGGGTATACAGTCGGGGCCCTGAAGAAGGAACCCTTTTGGTTGGGGAGGGGTTCCGCGTTCCTTAGGTGTTGTGCAGCCTGCCTCAGGTTTTCCCTAGGTTTCCGATCGGAAATCGAAGGTGAACTTACGGAAAAAGGGGCATCGTTCCTTCTTTAGGGTTCCTTAGGTCAACGCCCCGACTGTACATCAGAAGCGATCGCACCGCGGTGGCCCGCGCCACCGACATTGGCTTGATCTCCTTCTTCGGGTGCCACCGACATCGGCTTGATCTCCTCCTTCTTGGCTTTGAAGACTGCCTTGTAGCGTTCAAAG
The DNA here is from genome assembly GCA_963575745.1 of Prorocentrum cordatum. NCBI lineage: Eukaryota > Dinophyceae > Prorocentrales > Prorocentraceae > Prorocentrum > Prorocentrum cordatum. The sequence goes on along the minus strand of CAUYUJ010017682.1, from coordinate 480,056 downwards.
CAGTCCCAGGGGACTGCTTTGAAACGACCTCTCGTCCTCATTATAAGGGCTTCTGGATTAGGCCTCTTGGACGATCGCGGGGGTCTCGTCGAGGCCCGTCGGGAGCGTCCTGGAGGCAGCTCTGAGGCCTTTTTTGGAGGGGTTCTTCCGGGGCCCTTGGAGGTCGAGAGGCTCTTCCCCCAAATCTCGGGAGGAAAACAAAAACACACAGACACAATCAATCGTCGACTCCCAGGAAAATATGGGAAAATATTTGAAGTGGGGGGAAATACAAAAATCAAGAAAACATCATAATATATGGGGAATCTGGTTATTTGTGTATATTTATTTGTGTGTCCCAGTTCCCTTTCAAAGTCAGAGAAACGAAGGATGACATAAACATAAAAACTCGGAGGTCCGCGCCGATTTCTCGGATCGGCGCTGGACCTCCCTCCATGGCGCGCGGAGCGCGCCAGTCCTCTGAGGGCGCGCCGCTGGATGCCCCAGGGGGGGGGAGGGCGTCCGGGACACCCCCCTATGTTCTCGGTCCGTCGCCCCGAACCCTCCCCCCCTTTCCCGACCGATCCGTCGTCCAGATCCGTCGTCCAAGACACCCCTCCCTTTGAACCGCTCACTTCCCCACCCTTTGGCCACGCCGCCCCCTAGCTCTGGAACCCTACCCCCTAACCCTACCGCCCTAATCCTAACCCTGTCACCCTCACCCTAAAACGCTCAACCTGACACCATGAGCCTGACACCCAAGCCCGAACACCCTAACTCTAACACAGTGACGCTCTAATCCTAACACTCTGACCCTAACACCCTATACACCCTATCGGAACCCTACCGCTCCGATCGGAACCCTACCGCTCCGAGCCGTAAGCCCTAACCCTACCGCCCAAGCCCTAACACCGAACCCCACCACCCTTCCCCGTCCTAGCCCGGCCCTGACACCCTACTCCGAACCCTACCGCCCCTAACCCGAACCCCACCCTAAGCGTAAAACCGTCTGACCCGAACACCAATATCCTAACACCCATGAAGCTCTCGTGGACTATCTTGGGCGCCTCTTGTGCCCTCTTGGGGGCCTCTGGGGCCGTCTTGGGGCGGTCTTGGGGCTTCTTGGGACGCCTTGGAGCGTCGGAACCTCGGACAGTGGAGAGCCCCCAAAATATTGAAAGCACACGGGCCTTCTGCGATTTTGGCCTCTTCGGGGCCCTCTCTGGACGCATCGGGCGTTTGCTCGGCCCACTGGAGGCCATCTCGGGCGTCTTGGACCGATCGTTCAGAGATTCGGTGCCGTCTTGGAATATCTGTGCGCCTTGGGGCCCGGAGGACCGCCCCGGGGAGCTCTGGCATCTTCGAGCTTACTTCGCCGGGGTACTTTTCCTCTGGGGCCAGCGGCGGCTCCGCGCGCGCGAACCTGAAGTGTTCTGAACCTGTTACCTGAGATCTTAGCACGCCTCTGGCCCGTTGGGCCTGCGAGTCGGGGCGCGGCGGGAGTATGTGTCAAGATCGGGCCCGCCATCCTGGAAGGCACACGCGGTCTCCCTGAAGTGCCCCAGGACATATTCTTGTTGCCGAAGCTCCTGCCCCAGAAGAGGCGCCAGAGAGGTCATAGTGGCTCTTTCTCTGGAGACGAAAAGGGTCGCGCGCCGAAATCCATTCCAGACGAAATTGAGGTTTTTCCTAGAGTTTCAGTGTGCAGGCGCGCCCTGCCGCGCGGTGGTTTCCAGGCGCACCTTAGAGCGTGCTGACGCATAATGCAAGGCATTCGTATTGCACGTTGCGCATGCTATCGCGTGCGAATCACGCATGGCTTGAGCTACTTCGCAGACGCTTTCTGGCGAGGGGTTTCGAGGGCCCTCTCAGGGCCCGCTGGGGTCGCCGAGTTCCGAGAGCTCCCGGCAACCATTGTCGACTGTTGGCCAAGGCAACGTCGCCGAAATGGCCGCCGATAGAGCCGTCGAAAGGGCCGCCGAGATTGCCGCCGAAGGGGCCGCCGAAACAGCCGTCGGAAGGGCCGCCGGAATTGCCGCCGAAATTGCCACCGAAATCGCCGCCGAAACTGCCGCCGAAATTGCCGCCGAAATTGCCGCCGAACTTTCCGCCGAAATTCCAGATGACTCCGCCTAAAAGAAGCCGAATTTGACTGTGGCTGTGACTCTATGCCTGTGTCTGCGGCGTCATCGTGCTTACTGGAACAGTGATTTCGTTTGCGACGGGGCAGTGAAAATTTCGGCGGCTGGATTTCGGCGGCGATTTCGGCGGCTGAGTTCTGGCGGCTATTTTGGCGGAGTTCGCAACTATTTCGGCGGCAAATTCGGCGGTGAGTTCGGCGGCAATTTCGGCGGCAAGTTCGGCGGCGATTTCGGCGGCAATTTCGGCGGCAATTCCGGCGGCAATTCCGGCGGCCCTTCCGACGGCTGTTTCGGCGGCGATTTCGGCGACGAGTTCGGCTGCCCTTTCGGCGGCCCTCTTGGCGGCCCTTTCAATGACCATTTCGGCGGTTTTGCTTTTGACAGCTGCCGACGAATGCTGCTGGGAGCTCGCAGAACTCAGCTGCGGCAAAGAGTCGATGTGCGGCGACGCAGGCTGACCTGACCTCAGCCCGACGATGACTGTAACATGTGTTATCTTGTGGTTTTGGCGGTGATGATGGCGACGGCCGCGGTAGTGTTTGGTTCAACATGGATGCTCGTCAGGAGGCATTGCAGGCTGGCCTACGCGCCCAGCACTGCATGCTTTCAAACAAGAAAAAATTGCCGCGCAACTCCTTTGGAATTCGGCGGCTATTTGGGGGGCCATGGTGGCTCCAAAGGGTTGTCCTCGGTGAGAGAGGCAGTGCGACGCGAACTGCGCAGCCTGCCCCCATGGCAAGGGGCTCGGGTCTGCGAAGTCATGGGGAGAAGGGTGGTGGAGGAGACAAGAGGGAACAAAAACACACAGACACAATGAATCGTCGATTCCTGCGAAAACATGCGGAACAAATATGGAAGTGGGGGGAAGACGAACATCCAACAAGAGGATGGGAAGACATGGGGAATCCTGGGGTCTGTGTGTATTTGTTCGTGTGTCCCTGAGCCCCTTCGAGGAGGAGGAGGAGGAGGAGGAGGAGGAGGAGGCGGAGGAGGAGGAGGGGGAGGAGGGGGAAGGAGAGAGGAGGAGGGGGGAGGAGGAGGAGGGGAGGAGGAGAGAGGAGGAGGAGGAGGAGGAGGAGGAGGAGGAGGAGGAGGAGGAGGAGGAGGAGAAGGAGGAGAGCGGAGGAGGAGGGGGAGCGCCGGAGGGGGCTCGCCAGGGCGGGGAGGGGGGAGGCGCGAAGGCCAGGCTAGCCGCGCGCAAGCTCTCGCTCGGGCAAGCGCTTTTTGGTTCTCCTTATAATATACTATGCCGCATACTCATACAAATACATTACTCCTAATCTCCTACCTCCTCATCATTAATCCTCGTCCTACTCCTCCTCTTCGATTCCTTACCTCCTCCTCCTCCTCCTCCTCCTCCTCCTCCTCCTCCTCCTCCTCCTGCTCCTCCCTCTATTCTCCTCCGCGGCCCTCGATCCTCGAACCCTCCAGCGGCCCACGCGGTGCTGGAAGCCAGCGCCGGCGTCGTCGCGCCGCGCCCTGTTCAGCTCCAGCGCTGGTGTTAAGTCGGGCCTGTCCCTCTACAGGGGGAGTATTCAAACATAGTAGAAAAAATAGTCTGGGGACGAGTTGTTTGATCCTTTTGTTATGTATTTTTGGGGTGCTATTTCTCATTTCATTTTTCGTCCAAAATGCGCCTGAAGGGGGACAGGCTCGACCCAACGCTGGTGCGGCAACTCTGCCTCGCCGCCGGCGAGGAAGTGTGCAGGCTGCGTGGCGAGCGCTGCTCAAGGCTCACCTGCCCCTTCTTGTCACGGCCCCGCCCCTGGACGCGCGCGTTCCGTCCTGCGCGAAGGGTTCAGGAGAAAAAAAAACAACACAGACACAATTAATCGTCGATCCCTAGGAAGATATGCGAAAATATGGGAAGTGGGGGGGAAGACGAAAGTCCAAAAAATATTGAAAAATATGGGGAATCCTTTTATTAGTGTGTATTTATTTGTGTGTCCCAGGGCCCCTTCAAGGGTGACCGCGGATGCTGAGCAGGGCTGGTCGGGCTGGCAGACTTTGCAGGAGGGGCAAGGGGAGGGAATTTTATGGGAAGGAGCAGGAGGACGCGGCGTGCAGGCCCGTCGCAAGAGCAGACGAGCCCCGTGGCTTCTGATGCGGGAGGTGGCTGGGAGCTGCCAGCGAGGAGGCAGCTTGCACTGGTCGGCAGTGCGTGTCCAGGAGGGAGGAGGAGGAGGAGGAGGAGGAGGAGGAGGAGGAGGAGGAGGAGGAGGAGGAGGAGATCTATTTGGCCAGCCCTGGAGGCCAACGAGCCAAACGGAGGGGGCGGCGTAAGGTGTGTATCGCCCCGTTTGTTCCCTCCCTCCCCCTTCCCCTCCCCCTCCACAATTACTCAATATGAAAATACTCTCCCTCTTCCCCTGATGGCGTCCGGGTGATGGCCGCGCACCCTCCGCGTACTGTTTTTTTACACGCAGGATTCCCAGGAAATCCCGGGAAACGACTCTCGCTGAGGCGCTGGCGTCATTTTTTCCCAAAATGCTGCTCTCGTTGAGGAATCGTGCTCCCGCTGCAGCGTGGGCCTCATTTTCGGATCGGTGTTTGGCCTCCGTCGTTCAGGATGGCGTTCTCGCCCCCGCGCGGGCCTTTTTCTCGCGCGCCCATCCGCCCGCCACCACCGCGCCACCACCACCACCACCACCACCACCACCACCATCACCACCACCACCACGAACCACCACCAGCACCAGCACCAGTACCACACCACCACCACCACACCCACCACCAACACCACCACCACCACCATCACACGGCACCACCACAACCAGCCACCAGCCCACACCCGTTACCACACCCACCACCCCAGCACCACCACCACCTACCACCATCACACCACCACACCAACATCAAAAAACCCCACCACACCACCACCACCACCACCACCACCACCACCACCACCACCACCACCACCACCACCACCACCACACCACCACCACCACCACCACCACCACCACCACCACCACCACCACCACCACGACACCCACGCACACACGCACGCACGCACGCACGTGCACCACCACCCACTACGCACGCGCGCGCGGAGCCACAGGTCCGCTACGACACGCGTCCGCGGATAGAGAAAAACAGCGCCATGGTAAGGGATGGGAGGGAGGGGTAGGACGTCAGATATGACGCGAGCGCACCTAGCTTGTCCTCCTCCTCCTCCTCCTCCTCCTCCTCCTCCCCCCCCCCTCCCCCCCCTCCTCCCCCTCCTCCCTTTTTCATCCCTTCCCTTTCCTTCCAGGGATGGGATGAGAGGATGTGGGTATGGACGGGTGGCCCAGTCGAGACGGCAGCCCCTCCCTGGCGTTTCGCATCATTTTTGGGTCTCGTAGAGGTCTTTGAGAGTCGCCACGGCTGGATCCGCTTCGAAAAACGGGCCAGGATTGACACCTGGAAGGGTCTGGGGATCGTTGTTATTGGATTTGGGATGGATGGCAGACGATGGAGACGGTTGTGATGAGGTGGACCAAGGAGCGCTTATGTCGAATGGATGAGAGATGGAGGATAGAATGTTGGACATCACTTCGGTATGGCGCCTCTAGCGGGAACACCACCATCATCATCATCATCATCATCATCATCATCAGCATCAGCATCAGCATCAGCATCAGCATCATCATCATCATCAAAGCCCCACTGGTTCTTTCCAGGAACGCCACGGCTCCGCGCACCAGCCCGATCCCCCTTCGGTCGCGCCTTCTATGAGCCTCCGCGGGAGCCGTGGGGCGGTGCGCCCATGAGCTGCGCGCACGTCCTCCGCTGTGCGCTCCCCGTGCTCGCCCACAACGTGGGCAGCCTCCAGCCGTCGCGGCTCCAGGAGATGAGCTTGGCGTACCGCGGCGTGGCGGTGGGAGGTTTGACGGGGACATGTCGACGACGACCACAAGCATTTGCAAGAGGAGATCCGCGCCCTGTTCACACGAGAGAAAACCCGCCATAGCACACCATCGTTCACTTCCATTGGCAGCCTGCGGCATGTACCAACAAGAGCGCGGGCTGCAGTATTATTCTTGGCGAGCGGCTTCGGAGTTCATCAATCACAGCAACTGAGGTACCACCGCCCATCGCTGTGGGCAGAGGCGGAATGACTGACATCGATCAAGGTCCACTTTGCCTGCGAGTGATTGTCATATATTTCGAGTCACGGCCACGTACTGCTAAAGCACGACCAAGTTGGCGCAAAGGCGGTCTCGTCCCACGACAAAGGTTCGATTCATTGCTTCGGAGCTGCCCGTACCGCAGAGTCCCTGTGGTCATGACGGACGCTCACACTGGAATGGGGTTCCGCGGGCAGCAAGTGCATCAGGATGAATGTATCGGCCCATTCGGGAAAGGACACGAGAGTGAGAGTGGCATGGCGCTTCGCGATCTCATGCGCGACCACGACATGGGCGCCATCAACACCCACCGCGAGATTGGCCCCACTTTCATCGGCCACAGTGGAGCGACTACGATCGACTTTATACTCATACCTTCATCGTTACTGGAGGACTCCATGTGCAGACGCTGGCTCACTACTGCGAGGCGCATCCGTAAAAGTAAGTATTTCCTGGACCACATCCCCATCGTCGCCAGTATTTTTCTTCCCTGTCCTTGGCACGACCACGCTGTTCGCAGCTGCTGGAGCTGGCCTGAGATAGTGGATTGCCTAACAGGGACATGGGCGGAAGCCCTTTCTACGTGACTTCCGTCCGAAGCTTGAGCAGTACCAAGACCTGTTTCGCGAGGTACGCACGGACCCCGACCCTGACAGGCATATGTACCTCCTCGTCGCTATGCGCAGGCAAGTCGCCACCGCGCATTTCTCGACGGCATGCGAGCGACCATCATGGCTCAGAGAAGCTATGAGGCGAATCTTGGACCTGCTCAAGGACTTGACCACCGCCAAACGCTCGGCTTATCGAGTCGACGCACCTGATGCGGCATGCGACGAAGTTAAGGCCACCACCAAAACACTGCATGCGCATATCAGGCGAGTGCGAGCACAGAATCATCGCGACCTCGCACAGCAGATGCACGAGGGATGTGCTCACCGCCAGTTGGCCGACATGCACGCAGCTGCGAGACAGAGAGCGCATAGAGGCATTGGCGTTCGCAAGCGAGATTATCGATCATTACCATAATGCCAACTTCCACGCGACGAATGGATTGAGTTTCTTTCCTTACTTGGGTGCGATGGTGGTTGTTCTGCCAGTCTAATGCCCAGCGACGATATCCTACCAGCAGTCGCTGTGGCACGCCGGCCTGGCGAACGCATCGCAGTGCCACCGCGGCCCGAGGGGCGCTCAGCCACCGCTGGCATTCAGGACCTGCTCTTGGGCCAGGGCGATCTCTTTGAGACCCGCAAGCGCTCGTGGAAGATGAAGAGGAGAAAGTTTGCACCGTGCTGGAGTCTGCCGGCCGAGACCCACCTCACCATGACCAGCTTCTGCATCCTCAGCAGGCGAGGGGCGCTGATTGCAGGGCTCGGGTTTTTCGTGGCGTTCGACCCCATGGACTTCGAGGGCGCGCCCGACCCGACGAAGAGGAAGTTGTCCCTGGATGGGTGCGCAGGCATCGACGATACATACCGAGATGCACGCACATGCTCGAGCTACACTTCTCACCCTTTGCCAGGCGAACGCGAGTCAGACCTTCGCGCTGGACAAAGAGAAAGCCATCCCTGGGCCACCTGGACTACGACTTCTTCTCTGTGTCTGCCCATAGTGGTGCAGGTATCTCAGACGCACCGCGAACCACGAGGGAGGGAAGTACGCATCACCTGAATGGGCACGCGGGGGATGCAGCAAGCGTAAACGGGGAGGAATGATGTGTTTACCGCGAATTGTGGCATGCTGTGTGCGCGGGTGCAAATTGACCCTGGGTGCTCAATCTCATGTCCAACGAGCTGCATTTCAGAGTGGGAAGTTTGATGATCTCACGCTCATTGCTGGCAGCCGCGCCCTGGGGAAGTATGCCGAGCAAGGTGAACCCGAAGAAATGGGGAAACGCAGCGAGGCCAACATGGCATTCACCTCCCAGCGACGTTACCGTGCTGTTATGCGAACCAGCTCTCCGCAGGGGTGGGCATGCCTCAAGGCTGGCAGCGGAGGTCTCGTCGGCGACAGTGGCGAGCCTGAGTTCTTCGCGGGCAACTATTCTGAAAGTATATCTGAATGCGTCGCCACTGCCAGCGGGTGTTCGAAGTGCACCGCGGCGTCGTCGGAGCTACTTCGCGACGCCATCAACGCTGGAGTGGGCCTCTTTCTTGGCGATCGAAACAGCTCGGCCCTTCCCCCCGAGGCGGCAGCAGACGAGATCCGCGACATCTGCAACCTCGGCGCTGAATGTTTGGGCACCCGTGGCGAACTGAAAGAGCGCAAACAAAATCGCACGAAGGCCGGGATTGTGTTGTCGCGGCATCCCGCCGGGGCATTGCCCGTGAGTTTGCGAAGGGTCGCCGTCCAGTCGGCGAGTTGATGCCTGAGCTGAAGCCCGTCGGCGGCATGCCCCCTGCTTCTGGGGGCAGTGTTGCTGAGCGACGCGAACGACTCCTCGCCGTCAGCCGAGCTTGGAATCAGTTGAGTGGGTTCTGGCATTCCGACGCAGGTTGGCAGGTTGGGAACCCACGCGCTTGCTATTCGGAGGCTACGTGCATAGCGCGGCCACCTCTGGCGGTGAAAGCAATTTGTATACTAAGGCTGACATGCAGGCGTTCGACCCCAGCCTGGTCGGGAAGCTCCGCTCCATGCTCCAGGGCCGCGCGCGCTTCGGGGACAGCGGCATTCATCGGTCCTGGCCTTCCCTCGACGTTTGGCGATATTGGAAGCTTGCGCCTGTAGCGTTGGAGCTCACTGTGCGACGGCTCTGCTGGTGGCGCGGCGTACTTGCGGACGTTCCTCGGCGCGTCCACTTCCTGGTTTTTTCTGCAACCTGGCGCATGAAGGCGCTGCTCACATGCCAGTGCCGATCTTTGGCGAGTACGGCGTGATCAACGCAGGCGCGCCCACTCACACATGGCGAAGCAGCTACACACGGACATCGAGACTCTTCTCGCGATCGACTTGGTGACTGAGCTGCGAGGCGCGCGGCGCCCAAGGAGAATTGAGAGGCTCTTGGGAGACGAGCAGCTCCGTGTCATGTACGCCGCGATAGATTTGCGCACCTTGCGCGCTGGCTTTTCTTTCTCAGAGGTGGCGCCCCCATCGGTGCGACGCTCGAGGATCGGATGCCACTGGAGGGTGAGATCACGGGGGTCGATGGCGACAAGCTCCACGCGTGCCAGGTAGAGCTGAAGGACGGATCAATACGCGGTCGGGCCTTCGCCACTGCGGCTGCGCCGCGTGCCCTTCAGACTCGCAGCAAGGGGCCCAGCTATCATATGCGCAGTGTACTCCGTCTTCTGGTGTTGAACAACATATGCTTGGTATGCCATGCGGTATTCCGCAGTCGCGACCGCTGTGCACGTCGCTTTCTTCGCGGGTGGTCAGCCCGTCGCTGCGCGCGCCCGAGCGCGGCGCAGCTGTGGCAGCACGGGGCCACCGACTGCCTTGAGTGCCCGCTCTGCAAAGAGGCGCCCCACCTTCCTCCCCCGCCCTCTGGGGCCCTCGGGGGAGTGGCACAAGAAGCACCTGCGAGAGCGAGCCTGTCTGCAGCAAGCTGCGCAGCAAAATCCTCACCAGCAGCAGCAAGCACTCCGCCGCAATCGCTATCAGCGTCATCTCAAACGACAGGAGCGGTGCCAGCAGCATCTGCAGGAGCGAACCAGACTGCAGCAAGCCGCGCAGCCACCAAACGCTCATCATCAGCAGCAAGTACCTCACCACCATTATTTCTAGCGTCATCTCAGACGGCAGACGATTGTATTTCATCTACGCCATCAGCGACACCCAATGCAGCTAATCCTGTGCCGCAGCAGGCAGTTCTAGGTCTTGCCAAAATAGCAGCAATACCGAAATCGGCACCGTCGCGCACACGAATCCGAAGCAAAACTACCCCGAGCCGAGCCCAGCCTTCAGCGACGCCATCATAACCGTCGTCATCTCCGTTAGCATTTGCCTCCACCGAGGCTCTCCGCACCCATTTTGCATATTTGTACCTGCGCATTTTCGGCGCGACCGTGGATTGCGCGAGAGCCTCATCAAGTTGCTGCCGGGCCGAAGCTGGGAACGCGCCTGCCGGCGTCCGCTCCGAGGGCGCCATCGGCCTCGTCAGCGTCTGGGGATGGCGGAGCCGTCGCAGTTGGAGACAAACGGAGGGCCCCCCTGGCGGGGCTACGGCGGCGCCGCGGACGACGCGACGCGGAGGTGAGAGGGGCGACAAGGGCGAGCAGAAGACGCCGCAAGTGATCCAGGTCATAGACAAAGGGCTGAGATAACTCCTGCTATTGGTATTCAAACAGACGCTGAGCAACACGCAGAAGGTTCGAATCGTGGAGGGCATCATGCTGAGCTCGTTCATCATCCCGAAGAATCACAAGCTGGTTCAAGCACTTCCAGAGGAGCAGGGGCACTTCGTCCATCGCGTGGAGAAGTGCCGCACGGAGAAGGAGAATAACCCCATGGCCGAGCCCCTCGGCCCACCTCACGCGCTGCCGTTCGCGGCGCCGGTCGAGGTGGCGGCCGCCATCGAGGCGCGCAGTGGCGACGACGTGAAAAATAGCCAGAGCCTGGCCCAGGACATGAAAAGTTGCGAGAAGGCCGAAGACGTGGAACAACTGGTTCGAGTATGCCGCCTGCAGAAGACGGCACAGGAGGACCAGATGAAGATCTTGCTAGCAGTGCAGACGTTTGGAGACAGGCCATTCGGTCTACCCGACGGGCTTCGCCAGTGCGGAGGCCGTCACCTGAGGGGATCAGCCCCCGCTGGGTGGAGGAGGAGCTGCAGGAGTGGACCGTGTAGATGGAGGCGAATCTCGCCTAACTACTCGTGAAAGCGTACCGGGGATGGAATGATGCATGAAGTGCTGAAGTCCACACCGACTTCGAATGCGCATATTGACGTTATATTCGGCTATCGCACCTTTGGTGCATAGTACACGGCGACATGGATTCTGAGTCGGTGGTCATTGGTATTCTGTCGTCCAATACGGACTACAGCTCAAGGACCAGCCAGCTCGATTTTCGTCGTTCCGCCGTGTCCTGAGTGAGGCTTGCGCCCGAAACAGCCACTGTGTTTTTCTCCTGCCTCGCGCGTGTTTCCCCGCCGTTCGGCCTTCTCCCCCCGCCCGTTCTCGGCTGTTTAGGGTCTCTTTGGCATCAGGGTCTGCGGCGGCGCGCCCCGCAGATCGCACCTGTGCTGGGGGACCGTCGCCATTGCACTGAGTGCGTAGTGCTCCGCTGTGCGCATCCGCTATCGCAGCGGGCAGAGGGCTCGCGTACTGACCCCAAGTTACCCCTCCCCCTGAGCCCCGATTCTGCTTAAAAGCAAAATCATCATCAGCATCACCATCGTCACCACAACCCGGCATAAACATACCGGATTTCTAAGATTTGTGCTGGACCGCGCTGCGACTCTTCCGGCGCCGCCACTAGTGCGGCTCGCGCGCCAGGGAAAATGGTCAGCGCCGATCCTGGACACCTCTGAGAACATCAAAACGTTTATGTGCGCGTGCTTCTCCTTTTCATTATTCCGATTATTTTGTGTATTCTCATGAGTACGAGCAGCAGTATTGTTTTGTGTTGATTGCGTCACTACCTTTAATGTTGATATTAACGTTATGTCGGTGAGTATTCGTATTCCTCAAACCATCACCGCCTCCACTACCGCCGCCTCGTCCGCTCATCGTCACATCGTCCTACCACCACCACCACCTGCTCACATCATCACGCCCTCTTCCTCCCCCGTCTTAACCACCCTCCCCTACTTATCTCAAGTTTCTCCTCGTTATCCTCCAGGTGTTGTGCCTCCTTCATCTACTTAGTCATCATATCACCATCACCTCCTCCTCCTTTTCTTCCTCATCCTTTTTCCTCGTCCTCCTCCCCCATCCATCTTCTCCACCTCCCTCCTCGTCGTTGCCGCCGCCGCCCCTGCCCCCGTGACCGTCGCCCGAAGGACCACTGCGACTGCCCCGAGTGGAAGGGCTGCCGGGTGAAGGGCAAGGTGGCGAGGGGTCCCCACCATGGCTGGGGCGCAGCGGGCGCGGAAAGGGATATGAACGCCACGATGAGCCACAGGAGGTGGACGGTGAGGAGGAAAAGGAGGAGGAGGAGGAGGAGGAGAAGGAGGAGGAGGAAGAGGAGGAGGAGGAGGGAAAGGAGGAGGAAGAGGACGAGGAGGAGAGGGGAGGAGGATTGAAAGGAGGAGGAGGAGGAGGAGGAGGAGGAGGGCAAAGCAGGAGGCAGGAGGAGAAGGGATGTACAGGGGTAGGCGAAGGAGGAGAAGGATAGCGGAGGAGGAGGGGGGGAGGAGGGTCGGATGAACTATCGTCGTCCTTGTCGCGCGCGCAGGTGGTCAGTGCAGCGCGGGGGTGTGCAG
>CAUYUJ010017682.1:456137-467366 GCA_963575745.1 Prorocentrum cordatum | reverse complement strand
CACCTACTACTACTACTACTACTACTACTACTACTACTACTACTACTACTACTACTACTACTACTACTACTACCTACTACTACCTACTACTACCTACTACATACTACCTACTACCTACTACCTACTACCTACTACCTACTACATGTTACCTACTACCTACTACCTACTACCTACTACCTACTACCTACTACCCACTACCTACTACCTACTACTACTACTACTACTACTACTACTACTACTACTACTACTACTACTACTACTAGTACTACTACTACTACTACTACTACTACTCCTGCTCCTGCTCCTGCTCCTGCTCCTGCTCCTATCCTTATTCCTTATTAGAATATATTCCTACTCCCCCCTCAGGCCGGCAGATAGGGGCCGCATCCGGGTGGTCCCATCCTAACCTGTAAAAAACAATACAAACTCAACATTTTTCTTATTTTTTCCTCTCGAGATGGACGTCCTGTCGTCCACGGCGATAATCCATTGCAGAAAACACCACAAAGAGCACACGCGCGCGTTCATGTCAGAATCCTACCGAACACTGTGTTTGCAAGCATTTCAGCATAAAAACATCAAAAACCCAATGCTTTTTCACAAACAATCTACACATTTCCCGCCCGGGCTCTCTTGCTGAAATCATAGGAAAACTATGGGAATCTTAAGAATTCGGTCAAATCCAGCGATTTGACGTCATCGCGCGGTGCACTCGCGATGCTCTGTCATGCACCCAGGCCGCGAATCCTATGCAAAAAATACTACAAAGAGCACACTCGCGCGTTCATGTCAGAATCCTACCGAACACCGTGTGTTTGCAAGCATTTCAACATAAAAACATCAAAAACCCAATGCTTTTTCACAAAAATGCTTTGGGGTGTCCTGTCAGACCGTCGGGCTTCCTCCGGCCACCTCTGGCTTCCTGCGGTGTACCGGGCCATTCTCGACTCGTCTGGCAATGCGTGCGCGGCATTCAACACGCGCTCGCCAGTTCCCGTCGGCAACCGCCATCGCGGCCGCATCAGCTGTACCAAACCGGCTGGCCGGTGTGACTTCGGCCCCCAGTTGTGCCAGCTTTGCTTCTTATGTTGTGGGAGGGCGGGTGGGACTGGGCATGCCATGCTTGACTCGCTCGAGCTGGCTAGCTTGACTCCTACTCCTACTCCTACTCCTATCCTTATTCCTTATTAACGTAAACAATACAAAATCAACATTTTTCTTATTTTTTCCTCTCGACATGGACGTCCTGTCGTCCACGGCGATAATCCATTGCAAAAAATACCACAAAGAGCACACGCGCGCGTTCATGTCAGAATCCTACCGAGCACCGTGTGTTTGCAAGCATTTCAACATAAAAACATCAAAAACCCAATGCTTTTTCACAAAAATTCTACACATTTCCCGCCCGGGCTCTCTTGCTGAAATCATAGGAAAACCATAGGAATCTTAAGAATTCGGTCAAATCCAGCGATTTCACGTCATCGCGCGGTGCACTCGCGATGCTCTGTCATGCACCCAGGCCGCGAATCCTGTGCAAAAAATACCACAAAGAGCACACTCGCGCGTTCATGTCAGAATCCTACCGAACACCGTGTGTTTGCAAGCATTTCAACATAAAAACATCAAAAACCCAATGCTTTTTCACAAAAATGCTTTGGGGTGTCCTGTCAGACCGTCGGGCTTCCTCCGGCCACCTCTGGCTTCCTGCGGTGTACCGGGCCATTCTCGACTCGTCTGGCAATGCGTGCGCGGCATTCAACACGCGCTCGCCAGTTCCCGTCGGCAACCGCCATCGCGGCCGCATCAGCTGTACCAAACCGGCTGGCCGGTGTGACTTCGGCCCCCAGTTGTGCCAGCTTTGCTTCTTATGTTGTGGGAGGGCGGGTGGGACTGGGCATGCCATGCTTGACTCGCTCGAGCTGGCTAGCTTGACTCCTATCCTTATTCCTTATTAGAATATACTCCTACTCCCCCCTCAGGCCGGCAGATAGGGGCCGCATCCGGGTGGTCCCATCCTAACCTGTAAAAAAACAATACAAAATCAACATTTTTCTTATTTTTTCCTCTCGACATGGACGTCCTGTCGTCCACGGCGATAATCCATTGCAAAAAATACCACAAAGAGCACACGCGCGCGTTCATGTCAGAATCCTACCGAACACCGTGTGTTTGCAAGCATTTCAACATAAAAACATCAAAAACCCAATGCTTTTTCACACAAATTCTACACATTTCCTGCCCGGGCTCTCTTGCTGAAATCATAGGAAAACCATAGGAATCTTAAGAATTCGGTCAAATCCAGCGATTTCACGTCATCGCGCGGTGCACTCGCGATGCTCTGTCATGCACCCAGGCCGCGAATCCTGTGCAAAAAATACCACGCGGGCGACATGCGCGCGCGTCGCCGCGAGCGCATGCTCAAATCCTTCTAGAGTCGTCGCCGTCATTGGCACCGTCGCATGGACGTCCTGTCGTCCACGTCGCAAAATGCATGGCAGGAATGGGACCCGGCTTACCGGGCCGTTCTCGACACGGCCACCTCTGGCTTCCTGCGGTGTACCGGGCCATTCTCGACTCGTCTGGCAATGCGTGCGCGGCATTCAACACGCGCTCGCCAGTTCCCGTCGGCAACCGCCATCGCGGCCGCATCAGCTGTACCAAACCGGCTGGCCGGTGTGACTTCGGCCCCCAGTTGTGCCAGCTTTGCTTCTTATGTTGTGGGAGGGCGGGTGGGACTGGGCATGCCATGCTTGACTCGCTCGAGCTGGCTAGCTTGACTCCTACTCCTACTCCTACTCCTCCTACTACTCTTTCTTCTTCTTCTCCTCCTCCTCCTCCTCTTTCTCCTCCTCGTCCTTTTCCGATCCGATCCGATTTCGCGATTAGACCCGGCGCAGGCTTGCCGGCGCACGCCCAGGATGCATCCACGATGCAGGCCCCGAGAGCAGTCTTTGGTTTTACCGCTTGTTCTCAGCTGATGGCCCTCCCTGCTCGAGAGACGAGCCCCCGAGGCCCACTTCGGTCCGATCGTATCGCTTCGATGCCATTTCCAGCTGGCCCGATCCGATCTGTTTCCGATGCTCCTGCTCGGCGTGGCCGGCTAGATTCGGGTGCGATTCGGTGCCGACGCAGCCCGATCCGATGCAAAGTCCGACCCGATCCGGCGTTCCGATGCGATGCGGACTGGTCTTTGCGTGCGTCGACGATGCAAGCCGTGCGCGCATTGCTTTTCACTGGTAGGGGCACCCCATGCTTGAAAGACGGCCCTCCCCCAAGAGCCTGCCGTTCAGGTGAGTTCCCCGTTTGAAAATGAGCCGCCCTCCATCCTTTTTTGCGTTGCAAGGAACGCTCGAAATGCTGACCATGGATAATGTTCAGGGAGCGGTCCAGCGAGTGCCTTGTGTTGCAGTGGAACCGCCATCCATCCATTTGTCTGCTACACGGTCTCAGGTTTGTAGGATCAACGTTGAGGCAGCCTCAAGCGTGCCCCACATCTGAAACGAAGGAGACGCCCACTATATGTGCCCTTGTCGCGCCATGGCAGAATCATCGTGAAGTAACCACGGACGTCTTAAGGGATATCCCTATTGTTGAAAAAGGACTTGTCATCCATCCGTGCAACGGTTGAAACGTGTTAAAACATGTGCCTTGTTCCCGGGTGGAAGCCACATTTTAAAAACGATTTGCCGTCCAGGCGTTATCCACCCGGACGCTTTCAAGACGGTTGTGCGCTATTTTCAGGCGAGAGCCATATTCTCAAAACGACGTGCCCTCCATCCGCGTGGCTGTTGGAAGTTTCAAGCTTCACGAATAGGAATGGAGAGGATCTTTCAGGCGAAAAGCGACCAGCCCGCCTTGCCGACGCGCCGTGTGGTGCCGCGCTGGGGGTGCTGCGCAACTTTCAACTTCGGGGCATGTCGGTCAGGAGACCGTCAAACACGAAGGGCGGATGGTGATCGTTTTTTATGCATTGTTTTGCCGATCGGCGCGGGCCCTCGCACCCCCCTTTCCCCTCCCCTCCATGGAATAGATCCTGGCTGTTCTTGGGCGCCTGATTCAGGCAGGTGGAGTCTCTTCCACAGGACGCACAGTTGCAAACAGTCGCGTCAAGCAGAGGTCCGTAACCACACAACCCCCCCTCCCCTCCCCCCTTTCCGCCCAATGTCGAAACGCCGACTAAGAAAACGTTGGCCCCCGATGCGACTGATTTCGCTGGAGGCCCCGGGTTGGCAGGCCGCCGCGCCAGAGGGCCTGCGGCGCGCCAGAGGGAGGGAGGGAGGGAGGGAGGGAGGGAGCGAGGGAGGGAGGGAGGGAGGAGGAGGAGGAGGAAGAAGAATAAGAGGAAGAAGAAGCAGAAGAAGAAGCAGAAGAAGAAGAAGACGAAGAAGAAGAAGAAGAGGAGGAGGAGGAGGAGGAGGAGGAGGGGGGGCGGAGGAGGAGGAGGAGGAGGAGGATCAAGAGGAGGAGGAGGAGGGCGAGGAGGAGGGCGAGGAGGAGGAGGAGGGCGAGGAGGAGGAGGAGGAGGAGCAAGAGCAGGAGGAGGAGGAGGAGAAGGAGGAGGAGGAGGCCTGGGTTCCCAGCTGCATCGCTCCATCTGGCCGATTTTCTTTTCGGAGCTGGTGGGCGCGCAGCCATGACGTTCGGTGATTGCGTCATGGTCGATCGCATGGCGCAGCAGAAATGCACATGCCGACCAGTGATCGGTGGAACAAGCCAGATGCAGCCTTGCAGTCTACGCGTTGCGCTGTCATTTTCGCTTTACATCGCCCAGCTGTGTGCGTTCCACCTTTCCGTGCACGCCCCAGGTGGCGTTCCATCCGTTCAAGTCGGTGAACGATTACCTCGGGTGCTCAGGGGAGGGGTCCGCTTTCTTGCCTGAGACATTTCATCTCCTTCGCTGTTGTGAAATACTTGCCTGCACGCTGGACGCCCATGATGTGGCACATCACTCGCTCCCTATCTTGTTTCCCGGATCCTTATCACGTCTCCTCTCTATTCATGTAGTCGAAATGGCGCCAGTGGTTCACCCTCTAATCGAAAAGTGTGTGTGTGTGTGTGTCTCTGTGTGTGTACGTGTGTGTGTGTGTGTGTCAATTATCCCCCCCTTCCCCCTTCAAGGGGGTATTTGGTTGCCCCCCCCCTCCCCCTGCCTCTTCCAAAGGGGTGTCAGGGTTAGAGTGCTGGGGTCAGGGTGTTAGGGCTAGGGTGTTAGAGGTAGGGCGTTCGGGGTAGGGTGTTCAGATTAGGGGGCGTCGGAGCAGGGTGCTGGATTCGGATGTTCGAGTTAGGGTTAGGGTTAGAGTGTCCGGGTTAGGATTAGGGTGCTAGTATGCGTGTGTGTGATTGAGTGTGTGAGGGTCAGGACTAGTCTGTAAGGGTTCAAGGTGGTACGGCTGGGGGATCAGAGGGCTTGGTATTTAGGTGTAGGGATAGGGTGGTTGGGTTCGAAATCGGGTGTGAGTGTGTGAGGGGCCTAGGGCGTTATGGTTAGGGTGTTACGGGCGGGGCTACGGTGTTAGGGCTTGGGAGTCAGAGGTATGGTGTCAACGGTACGTGTGTTCAGGGATAGGGCGATCGGGCGATAGGGTTAGTGTGGTAGGGTTAGGGTGGTGAGGCAAGGGTGTTGTGGCCACGATTATTGTGTTAGGGTCTTAGGACTCGGAAGTTGGTCCCTGTGCGCTTAGGGTAGGGTTCAGTGTGAAAGAACCGGTGAGTTAGGTTCTGGTTGATTTTGGATATATTTAGGTTGGTAAGAGGTATGGTGTTACTGTCAGGGGTAGGGTGGTCAGGGTTATGGCGTTAAGGTGTTAGGGTGTTAGGGGTATTAGGGTGGAAGGTTTCAAGGTTAGGCCTACCGTGCTAGGGTTGGGTTCACGAGGTTGGGGTATTTGGTTGTTAGGGTTAAAAGGTTGCTTGGGGTTCAGGGTGTCGATGGGGGTGTTAACGCTAGGGTGTTAATGCTCGGGCGCTCCCCACACGTGGATGAGGGGGCCTTCAGTTGGGGCACTTTATAAACCAAATGGGGCCTTCGATGGAGTCCCCTTTATGGGGCCACGAAGCGTGTGAGTGATTCTTAGGCTTACGCCACACCGCCGACCCCTTGTTTATGCCAACCTGGGGGTAGTAGAAGCTGCGAAGGGGTGAAAAGGCGAGTGATATTTGTTTGGTGTCTGTTCGCCGCCACCGCCAGAGGGTCTCGGGCAGTTCCGCGGGGGGGTCCGAGCGGACGGCGACACCGCGGGCGGTCGTGGTCTCATCTGGGGCCATCTGAGAGGCATAATGGAGCCAGGTTGGGCTCGGGAATGTCTTCGAGCCGTTTCGGTAGCGGTCGGGAGTTTTTTTGGGGGACTGCCCAGGAGTCATGATGGGTCAACTTGGCCATGTGCGAGGCCACGGCGCGTGCAAAGGGTGTGCCGGCATGGGGCCTATGGCAGGCAGTTTGGAACCACTTGGGGGCCCAGGTGGAGGAAAAGGAGGAGGAGGAGAAGGGGGACACGGAGAAACGGCTCTGGGTTATGGGTTATGGGTGAGAGGCTTCTTGTATGTGTATCGGGATCTCGCGGATCGCTTCTCGGGGGCCTCTGGAAGCGAGTTTTGGAGCCACTTGGGGGCCGTTTCGGAGCCTCTGGGGTGCTTCTTGGGGGTTCCTTGGGGCGTCTGGGCGGCCTCGTGAGGGCCTCTGGGGGCCTCTTGGGGCACTCTTGGGGCCCCCTGGGGCTCCTGGGGGCAGAAAGCTAGAGTTTCAACATGTTTGGTCGCCCTCTTGGGCCCCTCTTGGTGCCGTCTTGGAGCCCTCTTGGGCCGTCTTGGGGACCTCTTGGGCCGTGTTGGGGCCGTCTTGGGCCGTCTGGAGGCCGTCTTGGGGGCCTCTTGGGCCATCTTGGGGCTGTCTTTGGGGCCTCTTTGGCCGTCTTGGAGCGTCGGGAAGCCGAAAAGGCGGAAAAGCAAAAAACATAGAAAAACACTATGGAAAATCAACAATTTTAGACTCTTGGGGCCCTCTTGGGAGGCTTGTTTGGGACCTCGGGGGCCGTCTTGGAGACCTCTTGGCCCGTCTTGGGGCCATCTTGGGCGTCTTGGAGCGGTCGTTTGGCGTCTCGGGGCCTTCGTGGGCCGTCTTGGAGGCCTCTTGGGGGCTTCTTGGCCCGTCTTGAGGCCCCCTTGGGCCCGGAAAAGCCCCGTGAACCGCTCGTCCCGGCCGTGCTGCGCTCGTCCTGGGCCCCCCCCGCTCGTCCCGGACCCCCCCCGCCCCCTCCAAATCGACCGGACCGGGCTCCCGGGGGAGGGGTTTGGGGAGGGGGAAGCATCTCACACGCCGATGATCCCCAAGGGGTCGGCGGATTTACCGGAATTGGCGGGCAGGCGCATGCGATCACCGCCTTTGGAGCCTTCGGTGGCGCTCACTATGGGGCGGGGGGCGCGCGTGCGAACGACGGGCGTGGGGCCTTTGGCGGGGCGGGCGCATGCGAACGGACCCACTGGGGCTTTCGGCAGAGCTCCCTATGGGGCCACGAAGCGCGTGAAGGGGTGTTCCGAAATGGGTGCGGTGGGCGCGTGCGAACGCAGCCACCTGGGGCTTTCGACGGAGCTCCCCATGGGGCCACGAAGCGTGTGCACGGCGTGCCGACATGGGTTCGGTGGGCGCATGCGAATGCAGCCATCGGATCTTTCGGTCGAGCGTGTGAGGGGCCTGTCGAAATGGGGGCGGTGGGCGTACGCGAGTGCAGCCACTGGGGCATCCTGTGGAGCTCGCATACGGGGCCACGAAACGTGGGAAGGGGTGTACCGACATGGGTGCTGTGGGCTCATGCGAACGCAGCCAGTGTGGCGTTCGGTGGAGTTCCTTGCGGGGCCACGAAACGCATGCGGGGTGTGTCGACATGGGCGCGGTGGGCGCGTGCGAACGCAGCCGCACGGGCCTTCGTTGGTGTTCCCATGGGGCCTCGAAGAGTGTGAAGGGTGTTGGCAGGGGTTCGGTGGGCGCATGCGATCGCAGCCATTGGGGCAGTTAATGGAGCTCCCCATGGCGCCACGAAGCGGGCGAGGGGTGTGCCAACATGGGTGCGGTGGGCGCGTGCTAACGCAGCCATTGGGGCATTCGGTGGAGCTCCCTACGGGGCCACGCAGCATGTGAACGGTGTGTCGACATGGGTGCGGTGGGCGCATGCGGACGCAGCTTCTGGGGTCTTCAGTTGGCCTCCCTATGGGGCCACGAATCGCGTGAGAGGTGTGCCGACAAGGGTGCGGTGGAGCTCCCTACGGAGCCACGAAGCGTGTGAAGGGTGTACCGAAATGTGTGCGGCATGCGCATGCGAACGCAGCCACTGTGACCTTCGGTGTAGCCCCCTGCGCGGCCGCAAAACGTGTGCGGGGTGTGCAGACATGGATGCGGTCGGCGCGTGCGAACGCAGCCACTGGGGCCTTCGTTGGATCTCCCCATGGGGCCACGGAGCGTGTGAAAAGAGTGGTTCGAAATAGGTGCGGTTGGCGCATGCGAACTCAGCCACTGGGGCATTCGGTGGAACTCCCAATGTGGCAACACATCGTGCGAGGAGTGTGCCAGCATGGGTGCCAGTGGGCGCATGCGGACGCAGACACTGGGGCATTTGGTGGAGGCCCCTGCGCGGTCGCAAAACGTGTGCGGGGTGTGCAGACATGGATGCGGTCGGCGCGTGCGAACGCAGCCGCTGCGGCCTTCGTTTCGTTGGATCTCCCCATGGGGCCACGGAGCGTGTGAAACGGGTGGTTCGAAATAGGTGCGGTTGGCGCATGCGAACTCAGCACCCGCGGACCAAGACCGCGCCCAGGCATGCGACGCCCAGATTTTCTCAGGACGGCGTCCCCGGAAGTCCAGGCCCTTTCCACGGGGCCGGTTTTCCATCCCGAGTCGTTTTTTGGACGCTCCGAGGGCCCGGCGAGGGCCCCCAAGGGCAAAACAGAGTGGCAAGAACTGGCCGTCCTGACGTTTTCACGACGCCATCGTGTCCGGGCCGCCCCTGGGACCATTACCAGTTTGAAACATATCCCTATCCCTATGTTTGACATCACCTCACCTCGATGCCGATCTTAAGGATTCCCTCAGTTTCTGAGGGCCTATCCCTAAGATTGTCCTCGCTTTTTGCTCGCCCCTCCTAGGGATAGGGATAAGTTCGAGGCTGGTTAGACCAACCCAGGGAGTGCGCACGGGGCACGGCCATTCCTGCCGCAGCTCGGCCCCCACAGAGGCCACGACTGATGGCGGACGTCGGTTCCCCCGTATGGGACCTCGGCGCGCCGCCTCTCGCGCCGCCCTCGCGCCTCCAGGGGCAGGGGGAGGAGGAGGGAAGGAGGAGGAGGAGGAGGAGGAGGAGGAGGAGAACGAGGAGGAGGAGGAGGAGGAAGGGAGAAGGAGGAGGAGGAGGAGGAGGAGGACGGGGAGGAAAGAGAGGAGGAGGAGGGAGGAGGAGGAGGAGGGAGGAGGAGGAGGAGGAGGAGTACGAGGAGTACGAGGAGGAGGAGGAGGAGGAGGAGGGGGAGTAATGGAGGATGACGATTAATAAATGACCGGGGGTCGTGTTCACGCGGAGGCGCCCGAGATGACGATTAGAAAAAACCGGCCGCGGGCTGGAAAACTATTTCTTTTCAATCGTTCTCTTCCAGTCAGAAAATTGTGCAGAAATAGCAGGAAACTATTTTTAATAGGTTCTCCCCCATTTTTTAATTAATCGTCATCCCGCATTAGGAGGAGGAGGAGGAGGAGGAGGAGGAGGAGGAGGAGGAGGAGGACGAGGAGGACGAGGACGAGGACGAGGAGGAGGAGGAAGAGGAGGAGGAGGAGGAACGAAGAGGAGGAGGAGGAGGAAAGGGAGGAGTAGGAGGAGTAGGAGGAGGAGGAGGAGGAGGAGGAGGAGGAGAACGAGGAGGAGGAGGAAGAGGAGGAGGAGGAAAGGGAGGAGGAGGAGGAGAAGGAGGAGGAGGAAGAACTTGATGGCCACGGCGACGGTGACGGCGACGGGCGAAGGTGGCGTCGACGGCGTCGATGCTGACGTCGGTGGCGACGACGACGCCATCCACGGCCCGCCCCAGGCAGGCCCAACGCCCCCGCCCCGAGGCGGGGGAGTCGCCAGGACTGGGCCGCATGCGATGGCGGCCCTCCGGGCCCTCGCGCTGTCGGCCACGCTGCTGGGCGGCGGCGCGCTGGCAGATCGCCAGGTCTGGGCCTCGCCGCCGCGCAGCGAGGATCGAGGTGCTCTTGAGGTCCAGGAGAAAATCAAATTATACAGATTCAAATGATCGTCGAGTCCCCAGAAAACGAGAAATTATACTGGAAATTGGGGGGAATACGAACACGTCGAAAACATGGAAAATGGGTGGAGTTTTTGGATCTGTGTGTATTTATTTGTGTGTCCCTGGGCCCCTTCAGACAAGCTGGTAGGGCTGAGAAACAGCATTCTGAGTTGCTGTCCAGGGTCGAGGTCCCCTGAGGTCCGGAGGCCAGAGCTAAGGAGCGCGAAATTTGTTGGGGTGGAACAACTCATCCAGGCTTTGGGCTGCCCGCAGATAGCTCCCCCATGTAGCCCCGGCCCCCCAGCCCCCCGAGTAGTCCCAGCTGGCCTCAGGAGGCCCCTCGAGTAGCACGAGGCGGTCTGAACACCTCAACCTGGGGGCCTGTTGAGGCCAGCTGGGACTGATCGGGGGGCCTGGAGAGGCCAGCCAGGACTATTTTGGGGGGATGCTGTGCGCAACCCGAAGCCTTCCCAGGAGAACCTGCTCTTTCGCACTGGGCCTTTTCGCCCAGGTGTCTGGCAATATCCGGCTCGCGGCAGGGCTCCGAGAGATGGGGTGCAGGGCTCTGGTCGTCAGGTCTAAGGCTGTCGCGAGTTGTTCGCGACATCGGAGCTCTACGTTCGGGGGGGTCATATTGATTCGTTGTGGCCTTTTCGGCTTCTATACGGCCTCAGGAGGTCTCCAGGGTCTCCTTCATTCCTCCTCCTCCTCCTCTTCCTCTCCCCTCCCACCCCGGTTCCTCTTCCTCTCGCTTCCCTCTCCTTCTCCGTTCCGCTGCTCCCCCACTGGCCATACTCTGAGCACAGACTCGTCCCCACAGCTGTCCCGCCCTCCCGACCGACTGGCCCACGCTGCGAGTGATGTTCGCGGCGCCCTTCGCCGCTCGCCCGCGGCCAGCCGCGGGGGGCAGAGAGAACTATCCCAGTGCGGCCCTACCTAGGAGTTGGAGGATCTAGGAAAGCA
>CAUYUJ010017682.1:408637-448637 GCA_963575745.1 Prorocentrum cordatum | reverse complement strand
AGAGGAGGAGGAGGAGCGAGGAGGAGGAGGAGGAGGAGGAGAAGGAGGAGGAGGAAGAGGGGCGAGGAGGAGGAGGAGGAGGCAGATGAGACGGAGGAGGAGGAGGACTGGGCGAGCCCGAAATCGAAGCTCACCGGGTGCGTTCCACTGCTCGCAAAGCGCCTGCTCGCAAATGTCTGCTTCGGCGTAATCTCACGTCGGTAGATTCTCCCCGGCGGATCCAGACCATTTGCGAGCAGTCACTCTGCGAGTAGGGGAGCGCGCTCGTCAAGAAGCAGAAGACACGCCACAAACATAAACTGTTGGCGCTCCGTGCGGATTTCTTGGAGCCGCGCTGGGCCCCCCTGGCGGCGCCTCTGGCGCCGCCCCTGTCGCGCTCCGCGCGCCAGGATGGGGGGGCCCAGCGAAGATCCAAGAAATCCGCGCGGAGCGCCAAAAGTTTATGATCATGGCCTTCTTTGTTCTTCTAAGAAGGCCAGGTGCGGTAGGTTCGCGTCGTGTCGACCGGCGGCGGCCCCGCCCCGGGCGTTCCAGGTTGAACGCCGCCGCCGACTCAGAAACGGCCAGTGTTGAACGATCGGACGTTTCGGAAGCGGCCGGTCGTTCAGGGTTGAATGGCCCCCGCGGTGTCAGAAGCCAATGCCGAAGTCGGCACGACACGAATCTGCCGTGAGGGTTGTTCGTTGGACGCTCGCGGGCGATTCGTCTGCCCCCCCCCCGCACCCCGCACTCGTGGGCTGGGCCTTCGGCGCCGCCCGTCGGGGGTGCGGATAGGGGCCTCCTCCTCCTCCTCCTCCTCCTCCTCGTCTGGCATTGGCGGAGACACCGTTCGTGGGCGTCCAGAAGTTCACGTTTACGTGCTTCAGTGGTTCTCCAGGACTGTCTTGCAATTGCAGCTTCTGCACAAATGCTCTGGCGGACCTCTGCTGCAAGTTCTCCGGCATCCCAGCCACGCTCCTCGCCTTCGAGGAGGATGGCCTTTGGGGTCCTCGCCTGGACGAGTTCAACGAGTGCACAGGTGCCAAGGTGACCCTGACCTACACGCCTCAGGGCGAGGACGGCATGCAAGCGGCTCTTGAGGCCGACGTGGGAGTGCTCTACACGGCCAGCAACGGCGCCACCTTCAGCTCGGAAGGCGCTGGCATCTACGATTCGTACATCGTGCAAGCGCCCTGGATTCCAGCCATCGTGGACGGCCTCGAGAACCTCAGTCCGCGCATCGCGCAGACGCCCTCTCTAGATTGGCTTGACGTCAACTCGATGTCGAGGCAGATCGTCTCCTTCGACAACACCGTCCGAGCGCTGCCTCTGGACGTCGACTACATCGCCTTCGGCTGGCGCGCCGACGTGTTCGAGCGGTGGGGGAAGAGTCCACCCGAGACTCTGGAGGAGATGGGGATGAAGGGACAGAGGCAGGGATGGATGAGCCGAGAGAGGGGCGGACCGACGGGGGGAGGGCGCCGCGGGGTCGTGTGTGCGTGAAGCCCGTTCACATCATCATCATCATCATCATCATCATCATCAGCATCATCATCATCATATCCATATCCGCTGCTGCTGTCTCGGCTCGCGTACTGGAAACATCAGGAGGGGAAAAACACACAGACACAATGAATCCTCGATTACCCAGAAAATATGGGAAAATATGGGAAGTGGGGGGGAAGACAAAAACCCAGAACATATGGGAAAATATGGGGAATATTTTTAGGTGTGTGTATTTATTTGTGTGTCCTGGGGCCCCTTCAACAGGTACAGCGCCGCTTGCCCGCGGCGCATGGGAAACAGGGATCGCGGCCCTCTCCCTTACCTTCTTCTACCTGCGGCAATCCTCGTAGGTTCGACTCTTCGGTCGTGAACCTGCATACACAGGGGTAGAGTGGAATGGAGAAGCGGGCTGGAGGGGGGAGGAGCTTGTGGAGTTGTCCGAGTTCTTCAACGGGAAGGACCACAACAACGACAGCGTGGCAGACTGGGGTTTCTGCCTCACGCCGCAGCCCAACTATTTCTACGCCTTTGTCGCGCCCGTGATGCAGCGCATGCGACGCCTGTGCGGCACCACCGAGGCTGGGGAGACCCCCATCTGTGACCAAGAGCTGACTGGACAGAACCTTTTTTTCGATGTCGAGACCTTCGAGCCTCTTCTGGACAATCCGGGCTTCCGCTACGCCCTCGACCTCCACGCGCGCTTCCTGCGGGCCAGCAATTGTCAGGACCAGCTCGAGTCGCTGGGTAAGTGCGACCGAAAGTCTGCCATGCAGAGCGGCCGATGTGCCGGCGTCATATCCATGCCAGGCACCATGACGAAAATGCTGATGCCCCCAGACGACCAGAATTACGCCCCCCAGCCACGCTACGCCGAGGACGGAGTCACGGTCGAGTGGGCCGTCGGCGGCGCCGAGAACGGCAGCTATTGGGGCAGGCGGGTGCGTTTCCCTGGGTCGTCGAAGGCGTACGATTCCGAGGACGGGACCCTGAAGGATCGGGGAAACGCAAGTCTCGAGTTCGCCGGAATTTGAGTTTGCCGACGTTTCTTGCGGGGCCCGTCTTGAATTTTGGCGGTCCGAGCTTCGTGGGTTGTTTGCAGCGGAGCCCGCGTCAAATTTCAGGCTGGGTCCCGGCATGCCCGCCCCGTCGGGCCAGTTCGAGTCCCCCGGATCCGAAGCTTGCGTGTCGCCGGAGGACTGCACGCCCGACTTCTGCCCAAAGGCAGTCCCGCACTCGACAATGCCCGGAGTGCTGGTCAACTATGCTCCGTTCTTTGCCGAGGGCGGCGAGGCGTATGCCCTGCGGGGCAAGACGGCGTCCACCAAGAAGGATCTCATGTTCAGTTTCTTCGAGTGGCTCGCAAATTTGCCGCCCAGTAGCGTGCCGCTGAGCGGCCTTTACCGGCGCTCACAGCTCACGCCGGAAGCGCAGGACGAGATGGTCCAGAATGGCATGCCAGAGCAGGTGGCGATTGACTTGGTTCAGCTATTGCAGTTCCTTTTCAGAGACGATGAGACAGAGGGTGCCAACAACGTTCAGGATCTGCTCGTCCTCGGCTTTGCGGAGTACATGAACGCTTTTGGCACGCGTATCTACGACGAGTTCTTGCTGCAGGCTGAAGTCTTCAATGGTTCGCTATCGGATGCGGAGTTCGAGGACAGGTATGCCGCAGTCATTTTGGCACTCAAGGGTGATTACGAACTAATCAATCATAAGTATGGCCAGGTGGCGCAACTGCAGCGTTGGCGCACCTCGCTTGGCTTCGCGGAGCTCTCCGACCAGGAGTTGTGCGGCAGATTCGCAGGGGCGAACGGGGCGAACGCCGAAGCGCTTCTTGCAACCGGCGTTGTCTGCCAGTCTCTGGTGCAGTACGTTGCCCAGCAGGTTTTCGAGATTGTCGTGGTGACAGTCGCCTGTCTGATTGCCGTTATCCTAATCATCATGGTTTGTGTGTGGCTCTTGCGCACCATCCAAACAAGCCGTCGCTTGCAAAAGGAAGCCACCCGGCTCGTCCACATGCAGGTGGTGGAGGCTGCGGGCAAGGTATCCGAGATCCAGGCGCCCTTCGTGGTGATGAGGGCCAGCGACTTTCTCAACTGCGGCCAGCTGATTGCCCACGAATCTGCGCGCGACTCTTCCAAGCTGATCAGCGTGGACAGCATCGACGGACAGATGAAGAACTTCTTGAGGCATCAGGAGGAAACAACACACAGACACAAAGAATCGCCGATTCCCAGGACGTGTGGGAACCGAGGGGCAGCGGAGGGGGAGATGAGGCTCAAGAGAGTACGGAACACATCGGGAATCGGGGATTTGTGTCTACTCGTTTGTGTGTGTGTGTGTCCCTGGGCCCCTGTAAGGAAGCACTACACCGTGTTCTTTTCCCACCAGTGGCTCAGCTGGGAGGTGCCCGACCCCAGCCAGGTGCAGTTTGCTGCGATGCACAGGGCGCTCGACGCCATCTCTGCCAGGAGTGGCCACTAGAGGGCCTCGATCCAGCATCGTCAGACTGCATCCCCATCCCCAGAAGGGAAGGAGGAGGAGGAGGAGGAGGAGGAGGAGGAGGAGGGAGAGGGGAGGAGGGAGGAGGGAGGAGGGAGAAGGGGGTGTCCTTGGCGCCACCAGCCTGCCCCCTCGAGGTGGGGAGGGCTGCCGCGACTCCTGACAGGGATGGCATCTGTCCCAACCCAGAGGGGTAGTAGGGCAGACGGCGGGGCCACGTTTTTCCCAGTGGGGATGGGGCTAGGTTTGCTCCTCTTCCTCGGCCTCCTTCTTCTCCTCCTCCTCCTCCTCCTCCTGCTCTCCCCCAGGCGATTGGGAATAGGTCTGACGATGTGCCGACCCGTATCGATGCTCCAATTTGCACGTCACAGAGGTCTCGACCTCTGCCAGGGCCGTTTGCGTTTCCCCGATCTGTGTTTGATGTGTCTGGGGCCCTTAGAAGCGGCCTCGATGGGGCCGAAGTAGGGGGAAACCGATGGGGATTGACATACCGGAGGAGGACAAGTGTTCAGATTCGCTTCGTTTCCCCCCCTTTCCTTCTCCCAGATGCAAATGAAGCTATCGGAAGAGGAGGGGGAGGGAGAAGGTGGATCTGCATAATCAGCTGCTTGATTTCTAAAACATGTTATCCGCCCATCTAGGGATCTGGCCGATCCAACGATCGAGGCAGGCGGGCCACTCGCCGCAGAGCGGGTCCACCGATTGCCGTCTTACTTGCCGTATCGTGCGTTCCTTCACGTGTTTCGTCGTCGTCGTCGTCCTCTTCCTCTTCCTCCTCCTCCTCCTCCTCCTCCTCCTCCTCTTGCTCCTCCTCCTAGCCGCCGCTCCGGCGCGAGGAGCGCGAGGGGCGGCCAGCACGCGGGGGGGAGGTTACCCGCCGCGGCGCCGCGCAGGAGTCGCTGTGGCGCGGCCCGTGGGTCAGTGGGTCTTGCGGGCGCTGGGCTTCAACCCGATGTTCAGTTCAGTGCCGTTTTTACTACATGCTCCGCGTGCGGATCATGTATTAAACATGCAGGGATTGAGTATTAAAACCAACGATGAGTTCATGCATAAATTTGTTCATACATTGATCATGTATTGAGAATCGCATGTTTTTAAACATTCTATGTGGTTAAAAACTGCCCTGTACGGGGCTGAGCATGCAGGCGATTGCAATGAGCTGCAGTAGCATGGACGTAGTTATGCTGGCAGGAGCACAGGCCTCCCATCGGAGGGTTGACGAAGCACTGCAGAGGAGGATTAGCAAGAGACTGGAGCCAGATACGGAGGCGGGCGCAGGCGAACACACCAACAAATCCACGGGGTGCGCAATAATACTTGGGGCTAAACTCAAGGAGCAACACGTGTGCCAGACATGGGCGAGCCCACCTGGAGTTGCTGGCCGCGCCCTGGCGGTTCGGGTCCGACGAGGACCCATGGGCATGGCGGCCATTGTCATGTACTTCCCGCCGCAGCCTCGCCATGCTCGACCGGTCTCAAACTACAAGGCCACGGCGCAGTTGCTGACCCGATGGTGTGAGGCGAGACTCGGTCTAGCTTTCGCCAGAGTGTCGGGCAGACACTGTTTGAATACTTTTCTGGGTGCCCGGAATTATTTCTGGGATGTGGTCCTTAAGTACGACGTTTGGTTCGGTAGGTGCTGCAGTCTCTAGACCTTCTCTTTTTCCCGCCGTTCTCGTCGTGTTGATTGATTGGTGTTGTGATGGAGTAGTGTATTTGGTTGTTCAGGCCTTGCTGGGATCAGCGCTGCGCGCTTTCCCCTGCCATGTACCCGCCCGCTGCTGCTGGCCAGCGCGTGGCTCCTGCTTGCGGGCGTTTTTTTCTCGCTTGTTCCTCTGCGGCCTCCTCTTCCTCCTCTCACCTTTCTCTCTTGCATGTCGCCGCGGTCATCTGTATGGATCGGCGAGATGGGCGCGGGAACGTGCAGTCCAACACCGCTGCTGGGCTTTTGAGCCGCAGGCTGCCCGCTATGTGCTGGCGCCCCCGGCCTGCACGGAGAGGAACACACAGCGCCTCGTCCTTCAGTGGATGTTCGCGCAGCGGACGGGGAAATGTTGGCGTGCTGAGTTTTGCCTCTAAAGCACACGGCTCCATATGAAAGTCCTTTCCAACATGAGAAGCACCCCCACCAGAGGGAGATGCCAGGCGATATCACGGGCGATCATCGTTCTGCCTTCCCCGTGCAACGATGCCCTGCCAATGCGCATTCTAGATCGGCATGCGCCCCAGCTGCGTGCTGTGGACAAAAACCAGTGGAGCACGCGGATAATCAACTGGTTTCAATGTTGTGTCCCTTTCTTATGTGTACATTCCTTTCCTCTTCTGCATCCTTCCCCTCCTTCGTCTTCTCGTGTTAAGCGGCATTGCCCGTGTCAGTATTATTTTTAGTCGTATCGTTTTTCCCCTTTCCTTCTCCCCCTCTCTCCCTCCTCCCTCTACCGTCCCCGTCCCTTCTCCTTACATGTTGCTCATGCTTGCCGCCTCCCCCCGCAAACTTGTCTTGTGGGTGGGCTGGGCGTTTCGCACGAGGCTGCCTCACCCTTCACGATCCTGAAGTTTCGAATGCGCAACGGCCACAAGGATGGAACACGTGTCATTCTCAAAAGGAGGTTTTCGATTTGGCGCCGCACGATGCATTACGGAGGTGAGGGGGTGAGATCGAAGTGGAACGGAGAGCCCCCCTACCGGGAAATCGGTTTCGGTTTCGTGTTCGTGCTTGCCGTGCGTGCGGGCGAGGCGAAGCTGCGTGGGCGGGCGAGAAGAAAGTCTCCTCCGGCTGAGGCGCGGCCAGACCAAATTATTCCTCTCTGGGGGCCGGTGCCGCGCGGTGTCCCGCCGGTGTCCCGCCTCCGGCTGAGGCGCGGCCGGACCAAATGTTTCTTTTCCCGGGGCCGGTGCCGCGCGGTGTCCCGTCGGTGTCCCGCCAGTGTCCCGTCGGTGTCCCGATGATGATGATGATGATGATGTTGATGTTGATGATGATGATGGTGATGGTGGTAATGATGATGGTGATGCTGATGATCATGAGGATGATGTTGACGATATTGATGATGATGATGATGATGATGATGATGGTGATAGTGGTGACGATGATGGTGCCCCGATGATGATGACGATGCTGTCCCGATGATGATGATGATGATGATGATGATGATGATGATGATGATGATGATGATGATGATGTTGATGATCCTGATTGTGTTGGTGATGGTGAGATGATGATGAAATGATGATGATTATGTTGATGATGACGACGGCTTCCCGATGATGATGAAGATGATGATGACGCTGTTGATGAAGGTGATGATGATGGTGTCCCGATGATGATGGTGATGTTGATGATGATGATGACGATGATGGTGTCCCGATGATGATGATGATGTTGATGATGAGGATGATGATGAGGTGATAATGATGATGATGATGATGATGATGATGATGATGATGATGATTTTGATAATGGTGGCCCGATGATGGTGATGTTGATGATGATGATGGTGTCCTGATGATGGTGATGGTGGTGATGATGGTTACGATGATGATGGTGTCCCGATGATGGTGATATCGATGACGGTGTTGCTGACGCTGATGGTGTCCCTATGATGATGGTGCTGATGACGTCGGTGATGTTGTCCATGACGATGACGACGAGATGATGACGATGATGGTGGTGTCCCCATGATGATGATGGTGCCCCGGTGAGTATGACGATGTTGATGATGACGGTGATGATGGTGCCACAATAATGATGACGGTGATGATGACGTTGATGGTGATGGTGAAGAGGTGATTATGACGATGGTGTCCCGATTATGATGAGGATGATGATGTTGATGACGTTGATGACGATGATTTTGATGATGACGACGATGATGGCGTTGATTGTGAGATCGATTGTGATATCGATGGTGATATCGATCGTGAGACCGAATGTGAGATCGATTGTGAGATCGATTGTGATATTGATAGTGAGATCGATTGTGAGTTCGATAGTCAGATCGATTGTGAGATCGATTGAATTATAGATCGAGTGATATCGATTTTCAGATCGATCGAGTGAGATCGATCGAGCGAGACCGATCGTGAGATCGATAGTGATATCGATAGTGAGACCGATCGAGTGAGACGTTGGTTCCTCCCTCCCCGAACTTCCTTATCACCCGAAGGGTGGTCGTATAGGTATACTGCAAGTGTTGCCAGGGTCGGGCACGGCTGGTTTTTGGTCGTCGTCGTCGTCATCACCCCCCTTCTCCCCCTTTCCTCCTCCTCCTCCTCGTCCTCCTCCTCCTCCTCGTCCTCCTCCTCTTCCTCCTCCTCCTCCTCCTCCCCGTCCTCCTCCTCCTCCTCCTCCTCCTCCTCCTCCTCCTCCTCCTCCTCCTCCTCCTCCTCCCTCCTCCCCCCTCCCCTCCCCCTCCCCGTCCTCCTCCTCCTCCTCCTCCTTCTCCTCCGTCTTCTCCTCCCCCTCCCCCTCCTCCTCCTCCCCCTCCCCGTCCTCCTCCTCCTCCTCCTCCTCCTCCTCCTCCTCCTCCTCATCATGGGGTGCCCACCTCAGTACCGCGCACGCGGTCGTCGCACAAGAGCTTGCAGCAGCTGCAGGGGGGGGGAGGGGGGCGGGCGGCTCCTCTGCCACAAGGGAAGTCCTCGCCTCGGCGCCGCCACCCTGCCAGCATGTGCAACATCGCCCTCTCCTCCTCTTCCTCCTCCTCCTCTCCCTCCTCCTCTTCCTCCTCCTCGCCACTCACCTGGGAACGTCACTATCCACGTCACTGATCACGGCCTGGCCGATCATGGGCCCGGGATCGCTGGGCGCCACGTGAGGGGCGGGCGACAAATGGGGGGGCAGCGAGGGCTGCAGAAAAGGGGCCCTCGAGGGCCCACCAGACAGCTTCCTGGCATCGCTCGGACGTGTGCATTTTTCCCTCGGCGAGAACCATCGAGGACCATCCTGGACCATCGAGCAACAAACAAAAAAAGCACGCACGAAACCGACAAACCCACGGGAAATGGACGTCTGAGCGACGGCAAGGTCGCAGGCCTAGAGGCTCGGCGGCGACGACGGGAGCGAATAGCCCAGGGGCGGGCACAACGCGCATTCGCCCGGGAGCCTTGTTTCGAAGGCACAGATCCTCGGCGCACCCGAATCCATGTATCCTGGCCTCGCTCGGACGTGTACATGTTTTCTCGGCGAGAACCACCGAGGACCATCCTGGACCATCGAGCAAAAATAACACGCACGATGCCACAAAATGCACGGGAACGGGACGTCCGAGCGACGACAAGGTCTTGCTCTCCCCTGGGCGACTCGCCCCCGTCGTCGCCCTTGGGAGGCAGGGGGGGGGGGGGCAGAGGAGCGCGGCCCCGCCCGTGGCCCGGCGCGCGCCTCGCAGCCAGGGGCAGGGCGGCGTCCCCTGCAGAGAAGACATGGGCGCGGGCCCCCGGCAGGCGGGAGGGCCAATCGGGGGGATCGGAGGTACCAGATGGGGTCGGAGCAGATGGGGTCGGAGGATCGCGCCGCATCGCCGATGCATCGCCGATGCGGCTCGATGTGGAGCCCGATGTGCTTCACGTCGACGTCGCCGGTGCATCGCCCGCGTCGGCGATGCATCGCAGGTGCATCGCCGATGCATCGGCGATGCATCGCCGATGTATCGGCGATGCGGTGCGACCCTCCGACCCCATCTACTCCGACCCCATCTAGGAGGCATCTAGGGGAGAGCCGCAACTTGAGTCTGTCTGTTGGTCAGAGATCGGGCTCTGTTGGTGGAGCCCCACACGGGGTGGAGGAGACACTGAGGTTTCCGCTTTGGTTTTCGGACCCAGGGGTGGCGACACTTGGTGTTGCACTTGGACCTTGGTGAGGACATGTTCTGGTCAACTTCATCATTCGCCGAAAATCTCCCATAACCTCCCCCTCTTCCACCGAGGGAAGAAGATCCCGATCTCGGTGATGGTGGTCATAATTCTGGCCTCCACAGTGGGCGAGATATTTTTCCACCGACGCCGACGTCTGGGATCATCTTTCCCCTGTGGAGGCAACCCCCTGTCTTGATGCTGGTGTCCGTTTCCGAGCCTCCCATCACAGCTGCAAGGATGGCTGGCGGCTCCTTTTCAACAGGGGGCGTTCGCTTGAGCACCGTGCGCGTTTTTCCAAACACAACAAATCAGGAGGGAAAAACACACACAGACACAATTAATCTTGGATCCCCAAGAAAATATGGGTAAATTTGGGAAGTAGGGGGGAAGACAGAAACCCAGAAAATATGGGTAACTATGGGGAACCTTTTTTTATTTGTGTGTATTTATTTGTGTGTCCCAGGGCCCCTTCAAACAAACGCAGCGGCTCCAA
The DNA here is from genome assembly GCA_963575745.1 of Prorocentrum cordatum. Lineage (NCBI taxonomy): Eukaryota > Dinophyceae > Prorocentrales > Prorocentraceae > Prorocentrum > Prorocentrum cordatum. Next base: position 438,304 of record CAUYUJ010017682.1, on the reverse strand, counting down.
GGATGGAGGGAGGCTCCTTTAGAAAGGGGGCCCTCGCTGGCAACTCCTTCATTTTTTTGAAGCCCAGGAGCTTCAGCTGATTCTGCAGTGGCACAGATGTAGATCGGGCCGGGCGAACGGGGGGGATTGGGAAAGGGGGGGTTACGAAATTTGCTGCATGCAGCTGGTTTCGGCCTCACCGACGGGCCCATTCCTCGATACATGGCCGCCTCCGGCGCCGGGAGGCGCCGGGAAAATCAGCTACGTGAGCTGATTCTCAAACCTCCCCTTTGCTACCCCCCCCCTTTCGCCCGACCCGAGTAGAGCGAAGTTAGTGGATTGCGAATTGGTTCTGCAATGGCACGGGCGGGGGGCTGTCTTTTCCGACGCGGGGATGCTGGGGGACACTTCGACAACTTGTACGTGGTATGTTCATACGTTTTTTTTTCTCTCGCACTCCTGCTGCGGCGCCGGCAAGGTGCAAGCCGGTGCTTTTTCGAACCTGGTCTCTCGCTTGATTGGCGGGCCTACAAGGGGGCCAGTCTTGGAGGGGGACGCTTCTTGTAGCAGCAAGGGAAGCTTGTGGGGACCCGTGTGGATGGGACTTGGGGCGGGACGGTGCATTGCAGCAGCGCTGATTAATATTGGGTTTTCTCTGATCTTCCTGCTCATCCCCGTCCTCTTCCGATACGTCGCAGTACGTGTCGTGGGGCTTGTTAGGTAAAGAGAGCGCTTGGGTCATGGACCGCGAAGGCAGTCGAGCCGAGTCCTCATCTTCATCATCCTCGAGCTTCTCCCCGGGCCTCTGGCGTTGTGCCATTGTTGCTTTCGCGACGCGTGTCCTGCAGCCTTGGACCCCACATTCTGGATTGCTTGGGGGACCAGGACCCAGCCTCAGAGGTCAGACCCAACCACCGTCATGATTTCATTACCGGGATGATTACGCCGGGGAGCCTCGGCGATGCGCGCACCGGGGGGCGGCGCGGGGGGGCGGCCTGGTCTAAGAAGGCGGGGGGGTTCTGAGGAGGAGGAGGAGGAGGAGGAGGGAGGAGGAGGAGGAGGAGGAGGGAGGAGGAGGAGGAGGAGGAGGAGGGAGGAGGAGGAGGAGGAGGAGGAGGAGGAGAGGAGGAGGAGGAGGAGGAGGAGGAGGAGCGAGGAGCGAGGAGGAGGAGGAGGAGGAGGAGGAGGAGGAGGAGGAGGAGCCGGACACGCACGGCGTACCGGTCTATGAAGGTGGGGGGGTTCTGAGGAGAGGAGGAGGAGGAGGAGGAGGAGGAGGAGGAGGAGGAGGAGGAGTGAGGAGGAGGAGGAGGAGGAGGAGGAGGAGGAGGAGGAGGAGGGAGGAGGAGGAGGAGGAGGAGGAGAGAGGAGGAGGAGGAGGAGGAGGAGGAGGAGGAGGAGGAGGAGGAGGAGGAGGAGGAGGAGGAGGAGGAGGAGCTGGACATGCCCGGCGCGGCTGGCCTGGACGGGAGCTGCACGCACACCCGTGGCCCACGTGCCTCGGCGCGGCGCTCGGCCCCTCTGCGGCCTGGCACACGGGTCTCTCCCGCACGTGTGGATCCAGCGCGCGGCCTCCGCAGGGGCCTCCACCTCCTCCTCCTCCTCCTCCTCCTCAGCCGGTCGTTTCGACAGGAGCGACCAGGGCCCAAGTAGTAGTTGAACATCTCACTGCCGTAACCACCACGCGGGTGGCCTGTATGTGCATCATGCGTACTGCTTACCGCCGCTTCGCCTTAAGGGTCGGGGACTACGGACCACTGCACAGCAAGTTCGCGGTAGCCCCTGGCCCGCTGATTCGACCGGATCAGCTTGCCATTCAATATGCTGCCCCCCCACGCCCATTGCCCAAAGGGTCGGGGACTAAGGACCACTGCATAGCAAGTTCACAGTAGCCCCCGACCCGCTGATTCGACTGGATCAGCCTACCAGCCGCCGCGCGCGTAGCCATCGTCAAGCACATCGCTTTAGCCGCCTGCCGCTGCTGCAGCTCTTGGGTCAGTGATGTGCGTGTCTGCTCGGGTGTGCGGCCGGCCGAGGGGGGGCGATTCGTTATTTATCCTCCCCGCTCGGGGCGAGATAACTGCGTTTCCTCGTCGCCGTCTCTGTCGTGGTCTCTCTGTCTCTGTCTCTTAACCCTTGCGCGTTGTACTATATTGCTTGCACCGCCTTCCGTTACATACTCATATACACGCCCCCCCACCCGTCCTCATCGGTTGGGTACTTCCTAATCCGTTCACAAGAGGGCCCCGAGTGAAGGGCAAGCTGGCGCGGGAGGTATGCCCGTGCGAACGGTTCACGTGTTGGCCAAAGCATGCAAGACTGAGGTCTGTTCGCTGCCCCTGTTAAGTAGCTGTGAGTTCTCTATTGCAAGCTATGGGGGGGAGCTCACACGTCGCCCGCTTCCGTTCACAAGAGGGGCCTGAGTGAAGGGACATTCTGTTCGCTGCCCCCAGATACAAGCTTGCTTGCAAGTAGGGCGGGTCTGCACAACCCACGTGCGTTCCGAGCTCTGGACCCGCTGGCACTCAGAATCCGAGGGGGGCAAAACTACTCCCGCCCGATGGCGATCGGTTCTAGTACGGTGGCTGCTTCGGCTGGTCAGGTGGGGCTCATTGGCCACGCCTGGAAAAGCCACCGGTGCGCTAGGCAGCCCACCAGTGTAGTGCGGCTGTTGCCGCCGTGCCTGGTGGGAACACCGGTGAGCTGGGCAGCTCACCGGTGCGAAGCGGCTGCTCTGGGCCGGGCCTGGTGAAACACCGGGCGTGAGATAAGTCCCAATGAGTCCCCCTAAGGGGACCCAAGTAACCTTCATGAGGGAATCAAGGAGCCCCCGCGAGGGGCTCAAGAGGACCCTACAAGGTGGTCCAAGGGAACCATGCGGCGGGGCTCCTGGGGGGGAGCAGTGTGGGAGCGCAGGGAGGCCCAAAGAGGGGTCCCAAGAAACCCCAAAAAGGAGCTACAGGCAGCCCCCACGAGGGGCCCGGAGGGCTCCACGATGGGGGCTCCTTGGGTATTCCGCGCAAGATAGCTTTGAGGCCCCAGGGGATAACCCATCACTTGCGCTGTAGTGTCGGGCTCCAGGGTCACTGTCAGGCCGCACTTGCACTAAACGGCCTCGCCGTCGCCTGCACGTCCCCACACTCCACCGTAGCAACTAGGCTCCAGCAAACGCGCCGTTGCCCCGCCGAGCCGCTCGGCTAGCCCAGTTCTGTCCAGGTATGGCGTACGCCTCACGCGCGGCCCTGCCCATGGGCGGCCCGCGCCCCACGAGCGCCCCGTCGGTTGCAGGGAAGGGGGGCCGCACGGGCTCGAAGCGCGATCACCAGGCGGGCAACATCGGCCCCGCAGAGCAGAGCCGCGGGGTGAAACCCCGCACCGGGGGCATGGCGCCCCCAGCCCCAGCAGCAGATGCCCCGCCGCCGCCGCCACCGCCGCAAGGGCCGTTCATGGGACAGGCGACGCCTCCTTTTTACCACGCATGGGCGCCGCAGAGTTTCCTACCCATGGCCCCTTGCCACACGGTTGCTCCCGAGTTTCCCAATCCTCCCTTCATGCCGATGCCAGAGCCAGGCGGATGGCATTGCCAGCGCGAGGTACCGCCGGCCCAGTACGGGAGCCACTTCGGGGGCGGCAAGCACGGGCCAAAGGGGGGCGGCAAAGGCCAGGGGAAGGACTTCGGGAAAGGCAAGGGCAACGCCAAGGATAGTGGCAAGGGCAAGGGCAAGCCGAGGCCAGGCAGCCCCGCAGGCGGCCCCCTGGCTAGTGAGCCTGGCTACGGAGGGACAGCGGGGGAGGGGGCCAAGACACCTCTGCAAATCGCTCAGGCAGAGGCCGACTTCTGGGCGAAGACAGTGGGCGCTGACCATCCCAAGCGCCTCGCAGCAGCGCAGCAGCTTGCTGATCTCAGGCAGCAAAAGTTCCTCAGCCTGCCACTGCCCGAGCAGGCCCAAAGGCTGCGGAAGTCCATCGCCGACACTACGGCAGAGGTCCGGAAGGACAAGGTAAAACTCCTCAGTCTGGAGACCCAGATCGATCAGTTAGCGGACGAGTATGAGTCCCTCGGGACCAAAGTGAATCACCGCATCGGCCTGATCAAGGAGAAACTCGAGCAGCTCAAGGTCACCGAGAAGGCCATCCAGCCGCAGACCGCGGCACAGACCGAAGACCCCTCGTTGGAGGCGGTGTTGGCCTATGTGAAAGACCACCCGGAGTCGGTGCACCTGGGCCAGGATGAGATCTGCCGCCTCGTCAAGGCCGCAGCGCAAGCAGATACCAGCGCGCACACAGCGGCAGAGGAGGAAGAGGCCACGGTCCCGCCTCTCCCGCAGGCGTCCTTCGCAGGGAGGGTCCGCGACATGAACAGCAAGGGCGAGAGACTCTCAGCCGAAATAGCCAGCGTCCAAGAGGCCGTGGAAGCGGTGGGAAAGGGCCAGACGGCGGAGGGCCCGCCAGGTGCGGGCGGGGACGGCGGGCCCGGCAGGGCGGAGCAGCCACCAGCAGCCCCCCCAGGGGCACGTGGCGGCGCCCCAGCAGCAGCGCTCCCCGCCGCGGCTGGTGCGGCGGAGGAAGTCGGGCCAGGCGGGGCGGCGCATGCAGCAGCAGCCCCCCCAGGGTCAAGTGGCCTTCCAGCGGAGGGCCTCGATGGTGGCGCACCGACCCCCACCGCAGCGGGTGCGACGGCGGCAGCAGCGGAGCTGCAGTTTGGGTAGCGCTGGCCGCACCGGCGTCAAAGCGCCGGTGGCCCGCCGTCAGTTCACGGCCGCTCTCCTCAAGCCAGATAAGGTCAAGGAGCAGCTTGTCGCAACTTTCAACGGCAACTCATGGGCCAGCACAATGCGGGGCCACATCGAGTCGGGGGTCCTGGAGAGATTTTCCATTCTGCTCCTCCAAGAGACCTTAATCGATGACCCGCACGACATACAATTAGCTGTGGAGCTATGCAAGCGAAAAGGGTGGCTACCGGTTTTCAGCCCCGCTGCGCGGTCCCCGGACCGCCGCGCCATTGGCGGGGCTGCGGTCTTGGTGAGAGCGGGGGGTGACGTGGGCGTCACACCGGTACCGTCTTCAAGCGTCGACTGCCCAGAGCCCCACCGAGTGGCAGCAGTCCGATACGAGGCGCCGGGAGCACCACCCGTAATTTTGGTTTCACTCTACCTCCATCCGGTTGTCAAGATGAGCGTGAGCAACCGCAGGCTGCTGGCCTACCTGGGCATCTTGCAGCACCAGTTGGCGATGCCAATCTTGGTGGGGGGCGATTTCAACATGGAGCCCTCCCACATACAGCGCACCGACCTCTGCTTCAGAGGCCGCTTTCAAGTGATAGCGCCGGCGCTTCCAACACTGTACCCTCCTGTCCCGCAGACGCCGTCGAAGATAGATTACTTCCTGGTATCCAATGTGCTGCAGCCGCTAGTGCAGAAAGTGGCGTGTCTCAAAGAGTTCCCCTCATCGCCGCATCGGCCAGTTCAGCTCGCGGCTCTACTCAGCACAGAGGTCCTTGTTCCGACTCTCCAGAAGCCCACTCAGTTCCCGGTGGACGCGTTGCACGGCCCACAGCTCCCACGCAGCAGTTGGGCCCACCTGTTGGACGCGGCCCATGCCGTGCTGCAGCAGATGAAGGGCCCGCTACCGTATACGGTCAAACAGAGATGCCTAGACGTGTTCTACAAGGCGTTCGTACGGGCCTTCGCGATCGAGCTGGCGCGGATCACTGGGGCACCGCAGCTACGGGACAGGCCTAGGGGCGAGGGGCCCCGCCTCGTATGGAAGGCGGCCGTCACACGAGACCCAATGGGCGAAAACACCTGGGTCTCCAGAGTGGCCACGCTCAGGCACGTTTCCAACAACATACAAGAGGTCTGCCGCAGCATGGCCGCGGACAAGGGCATCGAGGCAGCCATGGCAGGCATGTCCGAGGTCCCGCAGGAGATGCCCAGCCTGCCGGACGAGGCGCAGGCAGCATATAGATCACCGAAGGGAGGGCTACCCCTAGGGCCTACCCCTCGGGCTGCCCTAGGCCTGCCCCTAGGGTTTACGCCTAGGGCTACCCTAGGCTTACCACTAGGGCCTACCCCTAGGGTTACCCTAGGGCCCGCCCTTTGGGCCTACCCCTAGGGCTACCCAAGGGCTGCCCCTAGGGCTTACCCCTAGGGCTTACTCCAAGGGCCTACCCCTAGGGCTTACCCCATGGCCTACCAGGGCTTACCCTTAGGGCTACCCCAGGGCTACCCCTAGGGCCTACCCCTAGGGCTACCCCAAGGGCCTACCCCTAGGGCTACCCTAGGGCCCCCCAACTTGGCATCCGCCACAAAGGGTATAAAGGCCCATGGGGTAAGCAAAAGTAGCATCTGCAGTAGTCTAGGACATCCGCGGACCCGACCAGCTGAAACGGACAGCCGGGGAACCGGCGGTCTGTTACGCCGCATTCCTCCCCATGCTCGCCGATCTGCCGGAGAGCCTGAGAAGCCCAGTGCTTATGAGGACCCCCTGTCGGTTCCCCCATTGTCCGTTTCAGCTTTGCGCCACCCACAATCCCACGTAGTGGGATAGCGTCGTTTGCCATCATAAGCCCTCATGCGTTGCCTGTTGCCTAATGCATGCTGGGACCTTGTTCCCTCGTGCGTTGCATGCTGATGCCGGGGCGTTCGCCCCTCAAGAGCACCCAATTCAGTGGTGGTGGCATCCAGGCCCCCCGCCCTAATCGAGGGGGCCCTGGCTGTCATTCAGGGGCGCCACTGGGCCATGCACACCCTAGGGCTACCCCAGGGCATACCCCCAGGGCTACCCTAGGGCTACCCCTAGGGCCCACCCCTAGGACTAACCCAGGGCTACCCCAAGGGCCTACCCCATAGGCTGCCCTAGGGCTACCCTAGGGTGTCCAGTAGGGCCTGCCCTCGAGAAGCCGAGGGCTTTCGGTAGGGCCTGCCCCAGGGGAAACCAAGGGCCTTCAGTAGGGCCTACCCTCGGGAAGCCTAGGGCCTTCAGTAGGCCCTACCCTAGGCAAGCCTAGGGCAGGTAGAAGGACCCAGGGGATCTATACCGCAGGCAGCGTTGCAGGACGCCGCGAACGCTTGCCAGCAGATAGCCCCGGATGGGTCACATGAGCATTACCTATCGATCAGGCCTTGGCGCTGCTTGCGGAACCCGCCGAGCGCATTGCCGGGCTCCTTAGGAAGGAGAGTGACCTCGCGGCCCAAGACCGCACCAAGGCGTGGAGGGCGTGGGTAACGGAGGCCAACAACAGGTCAGTAGCATGGGCGCATCGTTGGACCAAGGACCAGCCGATGTGGACGCCCACGCAGATGCGCTGGAACGGTGAGTGGTCTGGGCGCCCATCCAGGTTCCTCCAGGCCGAAGCGGAGCGGCTCGCCGAGCTCTGGCAGGCGACGGAGGTAGGCCCCGAGCCTTATGTGCCACCAGCAGATGAGGATGAACTGCCCACCCTCACACCGCCCGATGTGCGGGCCGCGTCAGAGTCATTCGCGCGGGGGACGGCGCAGACATTCGACGGCTTCCATCCCCGTCATTTTGCCCTACTAGACGACGATCAGCTACAGGTGGTCATCATCCTGTTGTATGCCGTAGAGGCCCTGGGAAGGTTCCCGACGGTGATCTTGGCCGTCATCGCGACGCTCATGCAAAAGGCAGCTTCCAAGCAGCCGGGGGTCCCAGCCTTTCGGGGAATCGCCCTCCTCCCGGCACTGTACCGTTTATGGGTTATAAGTGCCGTCAGCCGCTGGCGAAGGAGTGGGAGGCGACTCACCCCCGTGCGTTCCTATGCCACCAGAAGGGCAGAAGCATCTCGGAAATAGTATTTCAACAGGCCCTGGAGCCGGAGTCCGCCAGCTCAGGCGGGAAAGTCATGCACTCGGGAGCCTTGTTGTACGACATGGCCGACTACTACGAGCATGTTCAGAGACCGGTCCTATGGCGGCGAGCGAAGGCTGCCCGATTCCCGCGGCGACTTCTCTGCGTCTCCCTTAACCAATACCAGGCGTCGCGTTTCCTAACCTACGCGCAGGGGTCAGGGGCTCTTTCGGCCACAGTAGAGATCGGCTGCCCCGGGAGAGGGATAGCGGCGGGAGATGGTTTTGCAACTTACTACGTGCAGGTCTACACGCTAGAGCCCTTCGACCATTGGCAAGCGCAACACCTACATCTCCCGCTATCGCTGTTCATTGACGACCTCCATGTCGGTAAGACGGACAGCAGCGAGGACCAGGTTATCAGAGCCCTCGTGGAGGGGGCCGTGTCGCTGAACCGCGTCATAGAGGACGAGTTGGGGTGCTCGGTTGCAGTGAAGAAGTCGGTTACTCTAGCTAATTCAACTTCCCTGCGCGGTCGGTTGGGTAGGGCCCTTGGTACTCGTGCCGGCACGGTGGCCCCTTCAGGTAGAAACCTGGGCATCGACTACTTCGTGGGCAACCTACGGTGCCGGAAAGCAAGCCGCCCAGTGCTCAAGCAGAGGATGAACAAGCTAGCGAAGAGGAAAAGGCGATTGGCAGCCATCCGGCGAGCAGGCACAGCCATGCGCAAGGTGTTTACGACAGGTCTTGATTCGTATGGGACATACGGGGTCGACGTTGTGGGCTTAGACACGACAGAGCTGCAGGACCTCCAGTCGACCTACCTTTCCATGGTTGGCTCTCGCGGGGACGCCCGTTCAAGGTCAATCTCCCTGGCGCTTCATGACGACCCTACCTGGCGCCAAGGCCTGGCGCCCGCGCTGACGTGGACCAAGATTGTGTGGCGCGCGCACACGGTGAGGACCCCATCCAACAGCCTCAGCCTCCCTCGGTTGGTGCGGCTCGCCGAGCCGATCCTTCGAGCCCCGCCGAAGCATTGGGGCAGCGTGAAAGGTCCGCTAGCCGCAGCCGTGCTGTCCCTGAAACGCATCAAATGGTCTTTCCACACGCCCCTCATCTTCCAGGACGAGTCGGGGAGGCACTGGCCTCTCACAGCCTTCTCCCCAAAGTTCATAGAACTGAAGATGCGGGAGACGTGGCAGAGGGCCCACCTCGCGACGGTGGCAGCTAAGCTCGGCTCAGCCCAGGGGGCACGCGTGGACCTGACGGTTGCGCAACAAGTGCTTCACAGAGGAGGTTTGCAGAGCCAGGAAGCTGGCATACTCATGTCCTTCTTGTGCCAATCCATTTGGACGGGCGAGAAACTCCAGAGGGCAGGCTACTTGACCGATGCCCGGTGCAGGTGCGGGCATCCTTCGGACAGCTTGTCCCACCGCATCCACCATTGCCCACTGACGGAGGATTTGCGTAAGCAATGGTTGGGGCCGGAGAACGTGGTTATCTTGAGCGACACCCGCCGGAATTTCCCGCTGGCCTGCGGCTTCCAGGAGCACACCGGGTACTCGGTCAACCCCCCGCCTGGGCCGGGCACGCGCCCCTACCAATACTGGTGTTCGAACACGGATTTGGAGCCCGCCGATGCCCTGGAGGGGGAGTTGTTCACGGATGGCTCCTGCCTCAAGGAAGGGCCGCCGGAGTTCCACGTTGCGGGGTGGTCAGTCATCAAGCTGACGGCCACAGGGGAGCTCTTCGCAGCGCTGTGGGGCTCGGTGGGCGAACAGTACCCGCAGACGTCGCCAGCGGCCGAACACGTGGCAGTTTTGGCTGCCACAAAACATTGTCCTAGAGCCACGAGGATCCACTCGGACTTCCTCGGCGTCGTCGAACTCGGGGAAGCCCCGTGGTCCCAGGTGGTGTCAAGACACCACATCTACGCGGGCATGCGCGTTCAGATAAGGAGTTCGCCCACATGGACGCGTGGCCTCTCCATTCACAAGGTTGCGGCCCACGTGGATCCAGACGGCCTCGAATTGTTTTCGAGGGAGTGGTTCTTGGCTAAGGGCAACGACTATGCTGACAGATTCGCCAAGCGTGGTGCCGCACTACTGGCACAACCATCCCAGGCTGAGAAACAGGATTATCAAGCTGATTCGGTCACGTTGCGTAGGTACCTCAAGTACATTTCCCAGGCGCTCCTGTTATACCCGCGGCAGGCGCCCACCAAGCAGCATCGCTCTGTATTTCAGAAAACACGGCGCGAGGCGGACTTCAGGTCGGGCGCAAGGTCGGCCAGGGACGCCCTGCCGGTGCCGCCCGCAGAAGCCCCAGCCGCTGTGGCAGCCCCAGGGGCTAGGCTGCAGGCACGAGGGGCGCGTGCGGGCCCCCTGCTACCGCCACCCCCGCCGCTGGTGGCCGCAGGAGCCACATCAGGAGGCGTGCTGCGGCCGGCGTCCTCCGTCACGCAGGCGCCGGCCCCTGAGATAGAGGGCCGCGCGAGGGCCCACCAGTGGAAATTTGTGAGGCCAGGTCTATGGTCCTGCCGAGTGTGCTACAGGAGAAGCTGGTCAGTGTCGCCTTCACAGTCAGCGAGGTGCGTAGGATATAATGCTGCATTCAGCGCCATAGCAGCAGAACCGCGCAATCATAGAGTATACATAGCCTGCCACGGCGACGATAATCTTATTTTTGTCTGCAGCTCTTGCGGGTCCATCTGCCAAGGTCGGAAATCGGTTGGGCTTTCGCGCAACTGCAAAGGTAGGTACACGAGCGATCACAACAGGAGCAATTGGACCAGGATGTTCCAGCGGAAGCATCCAGACCCTTCCAAAGGAGAGGCCCGGGTGCTTGACGAGCTATTGCCGCTCTCGAGTCTATTCTAATCAGGGTTGTCGCGGACTTGCCGTCGCAACCTCAGTTTTGTGTAGTATCCCTGACAGCCCAGAGGGCGCTGTTCATGCCTGGCGCCGCCCATGGGGTAAGGAAAAGTAGCATCTGCAGTAGTCTAGCATAGTGCAGGAATATACCCCTTTTGAAAAACCTGCATTATATTGCCCCGGACCTTACAGGGGTAGTGGAAAAGTGTGTTTTAAAAACGCGTAATGCTCGCCGATCTGCCGGAGAGCCTGAAAAGCCCAGTGCTTATGAGGACCCCCTGTCGGTTCCCCCATTGTCCGTTTCAGCTTTGCGCCACCCACAATCCCACTTAGTGGGATAGCGTCGTTGGCCATCATAAGCCCTCATGCGTTGCCTGTTGCCTAATGCATGCTGGGACCTTGTCCCCTCGTGCGTTGCATGCTGATGCCGGGGCGTTCGCCCCTCAAGAGCACCCAATTCAGTGGTGGTGGCATCCAGGCCCCCCGCCCTAATCGAGGGGGCCCTGGCTGTCATTCAGGGGCGCCACTGGGCCATGCACACCCCGACCCCCCCGCTGACAATCGGGAGTCCGAAGCACTTCTTGAGCTGCGCGACCGCATCCCTGTCTATTCGTGCCTGGCCCCCGTGTCTTAGTGGACCTCTGCCCCCGCAAGTTCACTTCCCTTCGGGATGCCACCCCCTAGGAGCCCAGATCCGGGGATCGCTAAGAAGGGCTGCGGGGTGAGGAGGGAGGGTAAGGAGGACCACCAGTCGGACCAGTAGGATTTCTGCCTGCAGGAGATTGTGTGTTCGGCCCCTGCGCCTTTGCTGGCTTTGTCAGGTCCGTGGATCCGTACCCTCCCCAGTTTTGGGTCTTGATTTGGGCCCCCCCTGTTCGCTCAGCCCTACCCCGAGGGTCCGGCGAATGGGGAACCCATTCTTGCACCCAACTGTCAGTCCGTGCTAATCCTCCTCCTCCTCCTCCTCCTCCTCCTCCTCCTCCTCCTTCCTCCTCCTCCTCCTCCTCCTCCTCCTCCCCCTCTCCTCCCTCCCTTCCTCCCTCCCTCCCCCCTCCCTCCCTCCCAGGGAGGGCTCCTCCTATCCCCCTCTTCCCTCCCTTCCTCCCTCCCTCCCCCCTCCCTCCCTCCCAGGGAGGGAGCGTACGGGGCCCTGAAGAAGGAACCCGTTTCGTTCGGGAGGGGCTCGGTGTTCCTTGAGTGTTTCACAGCTCTCCTCAGGTGCTCCTTGTGCTTTCGATAGGAAGTCGAAGGTTAACTTGTGGAAAACAGGGGCCTCGTTCCTTATTTAGGGTTCCTTCGGTCAACGCCCCGACTGCATGCTCCACACGTCCAATCTTAAGTCGGGCCTGTCCCCCTGCAGGGGGATTTTCGACGAACAATAAGAAATACCCCCAAAAACAGTTAAACAATAGTCCAAAAATAGTCTGGGGACTATTTTTGAGTATTGTTTGATCTTTTTGGGGGTATGTTTGGGTATTTTTAATGCTTCGTCGAAAATCCCCCTGTAGGGGGACACGCCCGACATAAGTCCAGTCCGTCCACGCCTGGGAACGCCTGGGGGCCCCGGGGAGCGCTTGGGAACGCTTGGCAGCACTTGGGAGCGCCGAGGAGCGCTTGGAGCGCCTGGGAGCGCCTGGGAGCGCATAGAGGGCCTGCAAGCGCCCGGGAGCGCCTGGGAACGCTTGGGAGCGCGTGCGTGCCTCGAGCTTCCTGGCGCAACGCTGGAGGTCTGGGCCCTAAGTCGACTAAGAGCTTGTTCGGGAGGTGAGCGGGGTAATTAGATGGCTTGTCGGGCTGATGGGGGAGCGCGGAGCGCAAGCAACACGAGCAACAGCTGGGGTGCACGAGCTGCTGGAGCCGCAGCCATTCATCCCGCAGACCGGAGCAAATCGGACGGGGCCACGACGAGGAGAATCGGGGCTCAAGAGACGGGGGTCCATGCAAACGGGGTCAGCCAGAGCGCCCCGACCTTGGGGCCAGGGTCGCAGTGACCCGGGCTTGGGCGCAGGATCCTGCAGGATCCTTCGCATTGACCTGGGTTTGGGTGAAGGATCTCGCAGGGTCCTGCAGGATCCTGCAAGGCCTGACTGACCCGGGTCTGGATTGACCCGGGCCAGAGGATCGGAATGATTGCCAGGGCCGCAGGATCTCAGAGATGCCGGCTTTCTCCCCGCCCGATGTTGGCTTCGTCCTGGCTTCGCCTTGGCTAAGGACCGGGTTGAGCATGGACGAGCTGTACGTCTGGTGCGACTGGTTCTCCATCCCCCAGAGGTGCGGGCGGCGGCGCGCGCAGAAAGGGGCGGCGCAAAGAGAAGGAAGCAAGGGTCGGCGCGAGGGGGGCTGCGTCGTGAGAGGGCAGTGGCGCCTCTCGGACGCCCAGCGGGCGGGCGTCGCCCGCCCGCCTTCGAGCGGGCAGTGGCGTCTCTCTCGGGGGGGGGGGGGCGAGGAGGTTTTCCTCCGGCAGGGCGAGTAATCATCTGGTTGGCCCGAAAGACGGGGGTCCAGCGAACAGAGGGTGGTGCAGGAGATTCGGTGCATTGGACTTGTTGGGTCGCACTAGATTTGGGGCGTGCCATACCCTCCGGCGTGCGGATGTGTTGCCGGACTGGCGCGTGCAGCACATGCGTTGCAATACGGTCGCAATACAATTCTCCGGCGCAGTACATCTGCGATACAGTTGCCCTGAATCTGTTGCACCACCCCCTTGTAGCTGCACCCCTTTCTGGGGTTCGCCAGGGAACAGCAGGAGCAGTAGGTCGGATCGCTGGCATCACCAGCGGTGGTGACGCGCCGCCGTGCCTGGCTGCGGAAGAGCACTCTCGCAAGCCTCCGTGCCCCGTCCAAGAGGCCCCCTTCTCCCCATGCAGAAGCCGCAGCCCTTCCAGGCTTTCTCAGAAGGCAGCCCGCCTCGCCCCACCCCCCCTTTCCCTCAAGTCGGGCGTGTCCCTCTACAGGGGGAGCATTGTGGAATATTCAAGAATAGTCAAAACATAATCTGGGGACGATGTTTAGAATCTTTTTGGCTAGGTTTGAACATGTCTTGACCAATTTTGATTTTTAGCCCAAAACCCGCATGTAGGTGGACATGCCGGACCTAACCCTTTCCCCGGTGAGCTAAAATTCTAGGCCTAGGCTCAGGGGGGGGGGAACACGCACACAGACAAAGAATCGTCGACCCCCAGTACGTGTTAAAATCTGGGGAGGGGGGAAGACGAAACTCTAGAGAATGTATGAAATAAGGGGAGTCCTGGGATTTGTCTATTCATTTGTGTCCCTGGGCCCTGTATAGGTGGGGTCAGAGTAGATGGCGTCGGAGGATCGCAACATATCGCCGATGCATCGGCGATTCGTCTCGATGCGGAGCCCGATTTTCGTCACGCCGATGGCGCCGATGCATCACCGACGTCGCCGATGCATCGACGATACGGCGCGATCCTCCGTCCCCATCTACTCGGACCCCATCTGGGAGGCCTCTAGACATGGGTACGGAAACAATGGGCGCAAAGTCCATTCGCAGTTCTTCTTCATTCTGAACAGGGTTCGCTGTCGGCGTCACCGCGGCCGTCGTCCATTTGAGACACGAGCCCGCCCGCCCAACAGCGGCCGCTGTCAGTCTTGGACATCCCGTGCTGTTGGGCACCGCAACCATTTTTTGTCCGAGCCCCTTTCGGACGTGGGCACCTCTGGCTCACCGCCAGTCGGCGGCGAGCCCAAGTAGGGGGCCACATGCGAACCCTACCCCTACCCCCACGATTTCTGAGGGGCAGGGTGGGGTTCACTTCGCTCGGGAGCTCCCGAGCGAAGTGAACCCCACCCTCCCCCTCAGAAATCGTGGGGGGGTAGGGGGAAGGGTTCGCATGTGGCCCCCTACCAAGGGGGGAAGCGGTGAGTGGCGGGCCTTCTCGGAAGGGGCCCGGAGGGCCTCAGGCCCTCAAGTGTCCCGAGCCGTCCCCGAAGACACCGACGACGGCTCCGAGGGCCGAAAGGGCTTCGGAGGAGCCCGCCGCCTTCGGAGAGGGCCTGTCCTCATGTCGGGCCTGTCCCCCTGCAGGGGGATTTTCGACGAAAAATATAAAAAATACCCCAAGCATGCCCCAAAAAGGCAAACAAAATACCCCCAAAATAGTCCCCAGAATATGTTTGGACTATTTTTTGATTGTTTTGGAGGGTATTTTTTAATCTTTCATCGAAAATCCCCCTGTAGAGGGACAGGCCCGACGTAAGCCTGTTCCCGCTCGCTGCCCCCCCCCCCCCCCCCCCGGCGCGCGCCGCCGATCCGAGGTGCCGCGCCTTCCAGAAGATGGCCATCGCCTCGCTGCCGGTCTTCGCCTCCCTCTGCCACTGCTTCGTCGCCGTCGTCCCCGACAGCTGGCACTCCGACACGGGGGCGGCGGCCAACAAGGAGCGGGGGCCGAGCACCCAGGAAGAGCACACGCAGCCAGCATTTTGGCACGCGCTTGGCACCGCTCGGACGTGTGCATTTTTCCTTCGGCGAGGACCATCGAGGAGCATCCTCGATCATGTGACGAAACAACCACGCACGAAACCAAAAAAAACACAGGAACTGGACGTCCGAGTGATGGCCAGGGGGCCCACGTGGCGCTTTGGAGCGTCACGAGCGGTGAGCGCATCCACATCCACACCCTCGCGGTCTGGATTCAAGGCGGGCGTGTCCCTCCACAGGAGGAAGATTCAAAGATGGTCAAACCATAGCCTGGGGACAATTTTTTCTTGTGTGAAAGACATTCTGCTGGGACCATTTTTCTGAGCATCTCTGACGATGTTTCGTTTTTCTCCTCGAGCATCGGCCTGTAGGGGGACAGGCCCGACCTGGGTCTGGATGAGTCCCGCGGGCACGCGACGCGCTTGGCACCGCTCGGACGTGTGCATTTCTCCTTCGGCGAGGACCATCGAGGAGCATCCTTGACCATTTGGCGAAACAGCCACGCACGAAACCCCCCAAAAAACACAGGGAATGGACGTCCGAGCGATGGCCAGCGCGCGGACTCGTGCCGCGCGGGGCCGCCGCGAGCAAGAGGCCTCGCCTCCGCGGGGGGTCACGGCCCTGGGGGCCCGACCCGCGAGGCCGCCGAGGCGCACCTGTGTTGTCGCCAGCGAGAGAGGGGGGCTGGCCTCTTGCTCGGGCGCGTCTCTCCCCGGCGCTCCTCGGGACGCAGACGCAGACCCCCTCGCGTCATGAAAAAATCACGACGGGAGGTTTTTCGTCATTTTCGGCCTTTGGGGGCCCGTTACTGGCCCTCGGGACCGTCAAAAAACGACTCAGGACGAAAAACCGGTCCCGGGGAATGGGTCCAGACCGCTGGGGGTCGACGTTATGAAAAATTCATCACGTCGGGGGTCTGTGGACGCAGGCACCCCCCGCAAGAAGCCCAGCCCTGAAGATCTGACACAAGCGTCTCGCCCAGGGTCTGGGCTTCTCAGCCGAGGGCCCCAAGCGGAGAAGCCCACGGCATCCTGGACGGAGGCGTTTCTTCCAGGGGCGTGATGGGGAAAGGCGCGAGCTGTGATCGGGGGAGGGACCCAGGGTACCCTGGGGGCAATAGTATCTTAACGACCAGGGGAAGTCACCGTGCATCGCTGGGAACGAAGAATCCAAGGCACTCTGACGAAAACGCTACGGTTTCTTGGTGCGCGTCCCCACTGTACCCAGCGTGGCCTTGTGTCTTACCCGGCAAGCTTTTGCGTACGGCGGACTTCTGTTGGCGCCGGACTCCCTCCCCGCGCCCATGCGCGGCTGCTTCACCTGGAGCGCTGCGGCTGTGTGCGGGGGGTCAGCGCCAGCAGAAGACCTGCCGTCCGCTGGCGTCCGCAGTTTCTGCTTGTGCTTTTCTGCTCCCTGAGTGGGGGCCAGAGACTCACCGAGCGCGTCCAACTAATCGCAAGATGTGACTGCTAGCAGACATCGTCAAGAACGAGCGCTGTTCGATGCAATGGAGCCTGTCTGCGTCGACGCAACGGATCCATTTGCGAGCAGCTACTCTGCGAGTAGTGGAACGCGCTTGTTGAGAGACCGCCAACACAAAACCTCCAGCCCTGGTCCGGCCCCGTCCTGGGCCCCGGGCTCGCGCGTGCGCCCCATCCTCCTCCTCCTCCTCCTCCTCCTCCTTCTCCTTTTGACTGTTGCGGTGCATGTTGCGCCACAAGCACTGCATCATATACCTTGCAATTGTTGCTAGTAGCCTGCACCGCATAGATTGCGCTACATCGGTTGCAGCACGTACATTGTCGCGCGTTGCGCCACAGACGTTGCGCCTCACGTGCAGCACCACGTTGATTCTCCGTTCTACAAGAATATTCGGATCTACCCTCCACCCCTCAGGGTTAACGGCACGTGCTCTTCTCCGTATTGCAATGTGCATGGTTTTGCCCCATCGTCCATCCGAAATCTGACTTCATACCATCCCAGCCAGGCCGATATCCCTCGCCCCCTTTCATCCCATTCCAAGAATATCATGTGCGCGCACTCGTTTACCAACAACCATCGGTGTTCAATAATCCGTTACCAAAAAAAACGGGACGAAGTGCACGCGAGCGCGTCGTCGCGCGCGCATGCCGGAATCTTTCAACAACCTGTTTGGTTTCGTACGGATTTCCAAATCGAGTGTCCCGGAAGCATTCAACAAACCAAACAAACCAAACAAACCAAAACACAACAAAAGAAAAAACACGACATGGTTTCGTTACAGGGGCGTTCAAAAAAGCTTGCGCCCGCGCACTTGCGTATTCTTACTAAAACGATAGGTTCTTCAACACTGTCATAAAATATTACCAAGCGGGGCTCTCGCGCGCGCATGTCGACATCGCTCGAACGCCCTTTCACGCGTGGAGACCATTTCTTTATTGCTTGGGGCATGACGGGCGTCATGGCCCCCGCCCCCCCCCCCCTATGACGTAACGCTCCCCCCCCCCAGTGCGCCCGCCGCCCCGCCCCCCCCCCCCCAGTGCGTTCAGGGCACTGCCGCCGTGCGTATTGGGATCCGCATAGGAATCCGCATAGGAGTCTGGTCCGCAGTCGTCGTCGTCGTCGACGTCGTCGTCGTCGTCGTGGCTCGTGGCTCGTCGCTCGTCGCTCATCGTCGTCGTGCGCGCGGACGCGGCTGGAGGCCGTTTTTTTATTCCGGGCCGATGACGGCAATCATCTGGGGGGGGTGGAGGGGGTCGATGACGTCACGCTTCGCGCCAGCGGCGCTTGGGAATGCTTAGGACAAACGGAGGACGGTGGCACCAACGTGTAGGTGGCGATTTGCACCGCAATGCCTGTGTACACCTCAGTGCATGCGTGCACCACAGCGCCTGTGTACACCACACCGCCTATGTACACCATAGCAGCCGCGTGCAACACAGCGTCAGTTTGTGCCACCGAGCGCGCGGGCACAACAGCTCTTGTGTACACCACAGCGCCTGCGTACACCACATCAGCCGTGTACAACACAGCAGTGTACACCACAATGCCTGCGTGCACTGCAGTGCCTGTGTACACCACGGCGCTTGTGTGCACCACAGCAACCGTGTGCAACACAGCACCACTGTTGTATGCAGAATGTTAGAAGGAATCGTTATGACAAAATGGAGCGTTTGTGGATTCCACTGAAAACACCAGAAAATAATCCTTATGGACAAGGGAGGGCCAGGGGAATCTACGAGTTCGCCCGCATCACCGTAACTCCTCCCATCTGCGTCCAGGAGGTTCCAGCTAAGTGTCCGTCCGAGAACCAAGTGGGCCGATTATATAGACCATTCTGCGGTGCACGCTGAGTTGCGCACGTGCGCTGGCGCCAACCTGCGCGACAGGGGGTAAGAGAAGGAGGAGGAGGAAAAGGAAGAGAACAAAGGAGGAGGAAGAGGAAGAGGAGGAGGAGGAGGTGGAAGTGGAGGAGAAGGGAGGACGTGGCGTGGCGCTTCCGCAGCAGATCCTCACGTACAGGCTTCTTCTACCTGTCCTGTGCACGCAGGCACTGTGGTAGCGCTGCGTTGCACGCGGGTGCTGTGGTGTAGACAGGCGCTGTGGCGTGCACAGGCGCCGCGGTGCACGCAAGCATTGTGGTGTACACAGGCGCTGTGTTGCACATGGTTGTCTCCGGTGTGCACATGTACACCGGCGCTGTAGTGTACACAAGCACTGCAGTGTACACAGGCGCCGCGTTGCACACGGTTGTTGCGATGTACGCAGGCGCTGTGGTGTACACGCGCGCTGTGGTACACGCGCGCGTTGTGGTGTACACAGGCGCAGGGGGGCAGATCGCCACGAACATGCTGCTCGCGTCGTTGTCGTCGTCGTCGTCGTCGTCCGCTTGTCGGTCGTCGCGTCGTGCGCGCGGGCGCGGCTGTGGTGCCGGAGCCACACGGCGGGGGGGGGGGGGGCGTTACGTCATACCCCCCCCCGCCGCCCCCCCCGCCCGTGACGCTCGTGATCGCCGAACATAAAGAAACGCTCTGTTGTCGCAAGATTCATGGTTGCAAAAGACGGGACGAAGTGCACGCGCGCGCGTCGTCGCGCGCGCATGCGGAGTCTTTCGAAGACCGCGGCTTTCATAAAGGATTTCAAAACGAGCGTCCCGAAAACATTGTTTAATATGGTTTGGCAAGAGCACCCGCGCTCTGGCAACGCTGTAGTTGGGACTTTCAACCGTAACATCAAATCGTGCGGGTTTTTTCGCGCCGTATGCCGAACTCATTCGAACGCCCTTGCGCGCGTGCTGGCGGGCACGGTCCGTGCCAAATGATACCACGGGGGCCATTCGGTCACGTCGGCCGCGCGTTTGCCGAACTGTTTCCAAAAACTTCATCTCCGACGTGAGGACATCGTCATCGTTATCGGCGGGCGTGATCAACATCGGCGCCGTCATTGGCCTTGCCGTCGTCATCGTCACCATCGTCACCATCCTCGCTACTATCATCATCGTGTCTTCCGTTGCTGGTGTCGCCATGATACCGCGCCCGCCCAAAAAATCACCGAGTTGCATAGAAGTGCCCCGTGGAAGTGCCCAGCGGTCCGCGCCACCCCGGCCGCGCCGGTCGCGCCGCACAAGTTGGTCGCTGCGCGCGCGAGCATGCGCGGGTAAGCGCGGCCGCAAAGACGCACCAGCCAGCGCCGAAGACTCATCGCCACCGCCGTCGCATGGGTTTTGCGAACCAAGTTGCGGGTGGGTGGGTGGGATGTTTGCGCGAGCAGTGGAGTTGACAAGTTCAACTTCGGCAGCGCGAAGGGCACCACAAATTTTGCAACACATAGTTTGCACCGTGTCCCTTGCACCGCATATGTAGCCTGCGCCACTGACCTTGTTCTTTATAGACTGCTTCATTTGGCTGCAGCACAGAACTTGCACCATGCACGCATTTCGCTGCGAAGATTGCACATCGACAGTGCAAGAGCCCACTGGCACGCATGGGCCAGGAGGCGTACGCACCAGTCCATGGCCCATAATGGGACGGGGAGGTCGTTGGAGGTTGTGTGTCGCCGGGGAGGTGCACAGGGAACAGGGCAGGGAGGAAGGAGATAAAGGGGATGGGAAGGCTGAGAGGGGGTGGAAGGACGGGGAAGGACGGGCGAAGGGGGCGGAAGGGGCGGGGGGATGCAAAGGAGGGGGGAGAGGGCAGGAGAGGAGGCGGCAGGGAGGCCGGGCGGACGCAGGCGACCTACCACCGCCGCACGTGGTGCCGCGCGGAGGTCATGTCCCACTGGGCCCGCAGGGGCACGGACAACATGTTCTACGCCGACGGCGAAGGCCTCGAGCCGATGGCGCCGTCTGGCCCCACCGACGAGTTCCTGGAGGCGATTCAGGTCCCCGGGCAGCAGGGGAACGAACGCTGCACATTTACCAGCCTCGAACGTCTCCCTATCCCTAAGATTGGCACGCCAAAAGGCGATGACAATCTTAGGACTTCGCCCTCAAAAAATAAGGGAATCCCTAAGATTGGCATCGTGATGAGGAGGTGCCCAGCATAGGGGTAGGGATATGTTCCAGGCTGGTAGCACATGGCTTGCATGAGGTCAGCACGGGTCACCCGGGCCGCTTGATCGGTCTTCCTCGGCGCACGATGCGCGCAAGGGGCGGCGCCAGAGGCGCCGCCAGCGGGGGTCGCCGACCCAAGAAATCCGCGCGGACCTTTGACAGTTCGGTTTCATGTATTTCTGCTGTTGTTGAATTGTCGATCCTGGAATGTCGGTGTCACTATGATTAATCCTCCATCCCTGTAGCAGATGTTCTTTTCAATTGAGGTGCCCCTCTTGGGGCTCGCACCCAGGTTACTACAAGGGAAAGTCTGGGTCTCTACATGACGTTGTTGCCCCCCAGAACTTCGCACCCAGGTTACTACAAGGGAAAATCTGGGTCTCTACATTACGTTGTTGCCCCCCAAAACTACTACAACAGCGGCTCTTGCCTGATACATCCTCGCAAGTCGGGATGTCTTTGCGAATTACCCGTGAATCGAACTCTCGCATGAGACTTGCTTACAGGCTGTCTGAACGAATTGTTTTCTCGGCGCTCTGGCATCGCGCTCTCGCTCGGGATTTCCACTAGTTTGTTGAGGAACCGCGCTTTTGCCGTAGACTTTCTTGCCATCCCCTCTTGCTAATCCCATTAGCTAGTCCCTCTCGTCCTCCATCGCCTCCCTTCCTCCGTTTTGCCATCTTCTTTCCGCCCTCCGTTCCTCCACTCCCTTCTTTCCTTCCCTCCCTTCCTCCCTTCCCCTTCTCTCTTAAGACTTTGTGGGCCCGTCTCGAAGCCATCTTGGGCCGTCTCGAGGCCAAAGTAGCCCAGCTTGGATCGATATTGAGCCGTTTTGCAAGCATTCGGGCCTCGGGAGCACGAATCTGGTGCATTTGTCCAGGGAGCTTCGAGAATAAGGTAGTGGCGGCGCATGCATGCGCCTGAGCTCGCCTCGGGGGGGGGGCTTCAGAAAGTTAAATTTGAATCGGGCCTGTCCGACAGAAGGAGTATTCAAAAATAGAAACCATCGTCTTGGGACGATGTTTCAACCATTTTTGACAACTCTTGGTGGCTTGTCTTGACTATCTTGATTTTTCTTCGGAGATCCGCCTGTAGGAGGACATTCAGGAGGGAAAGAAACACACAGACACAACTAATCGTCGACTCCCAGGAAAATATGGGAAACTATGGGAAGTGGGGGGGAAGACAGAAACCTAGAAAATATGGGGAATCCTTTCATTTGTGAGTATTTATGTGTGTGTCTCAGGGCCCCTTCATACCAGACAGCACCCGGTGCTCTGGCACGCCCAAGCGTGCCAGGGACACGGCGACGGATTGGAGTGCCCCTCCCAGGGTTAGGTCGGGCATGTCCCCCTACAGGCCGATGTTCGACGACAAGCTTGAAAGATGCAAAACGTATTCGAAAATGGTCCAGAAATAGGAGAAAAGTCGTTCCCCGACCATCTTTGTATTATGTGTGAGTATTCTTCCTGTGCAGGGACACGCCCGACCTAATCCTAGGGTTCGCACTCTGCGTTTCACGGGGGGGAAGTCGGGGGCCTCGGAGCGTGCCGTTGGCCTCGGGGTAGAGCAGAGGCAGCCCGCCGGATGTATCCTCACGGTGAATGCATTGCGGGGTTTGGTTTTCGCTGGAAGTGTTTTGTTTTCCATCACCACCACCATAAGTAGGAGGGGGAGGCGGTCCTCCTCCTCCTCCTCCTCTTCTTTGTCCTCCTTATTCTCCACCTCCTTCCCCCCCCAACTTATGGTGGTGGTGGTGGTGGTAGAAAACAGGCCCATGAGATTTCCATGCAAGTTAGCCAGGAACTGCGCTGTCGCCTGAGACTTCGTTTCAAAGTACAGTCGGCCCGGAGTAGTAGGTCGACCCTGCCAAATCAAGAGTACCTTCCCTTGTGTCCTGTGTCTCGCGACCCATGCCTCCTACACTCCTACGGCAGAGTGGCCCTCGAAAGGGTCTTGTGTCCTCTCGCGACCTGTGCAATCAGGTCCGACTGTATTCATGAATCGCTCTGTCGGCTCTCTGGAATTGCGCTCTCGCCCAGGACGTCCTCGAGACATTTCCTGAGTGGCCGCGTCCCCGCTCGAGTCTGCCTTGCCGTCCCCCCTTGGAGGAGGAGGAGGAGGAGGAGGAGGAGGAGGAGGAGGAGGAGGAGGAGGAGGCGGAGGCGGAGGAGGAGGAGGAGGAGGAGGATGAGGAGGAGGAGGCGGAGGAGGAGGAGTTTTCCCTCTGACTGGTCCCTCTCTTCCTCCACCCTCCCCCCCAGAAGGCGGCGGGGCCTCTCAGAAGCCTCCGCGCCTCCTGAGAGGTGCGCTCTGTGCCTTCGGGGAAGGCTTGGGACACTTCTGAGCAGGCCAGGGCTTTGTGGGCCCCGGAAACGGCAGGGCCGTTTCTTCACCGTTTCCAAAAAAATACCCCTTGAAAATGGAAACGGCAAAAAAACGGCGACTGGAAACGGCAACAAAAACGGCTCCAGGATTGGAACCGGAACCTGTCAACAAACGGCGACGGAACCGGTAAAACAACGGCGTCGGAACCGGCAAAAAAACGGCAAAACGGAACCGGTAAAAAAACGGCCCTGTCGTTTCCAGGGCCCACTAAGGGCCGGGGGACTTCCGAGCCTTCGGAGAAGGCCTTCTCCTTCTGGCCTCCCCCCCGGGGTCGCCGTCGATGTTCCGACGCCACTCCGCCGACCCCCAAGAGAGGGACGAGGTCCACGGGCCAGGCCGGTTGGGGTCTCCCGGGGATCCTCGTCTGGGGGCCCCGTCCGGGGGCCTCGTCTGGGGGCCTCTCTGGGCCTCGCGGGAGTTTCTCGGTCGCCTGCTGGCGGCCTCGGGGTCCTCCAAGGGCGGAGGGCTCGGAAGGTCAGTTCGAGTTGCAGCTTTGGGGCCCCTCTTGGGGTCCTGTTGGGGCTCTCTCGGGCCACCCTGGGCGCCTCTTGGGCCGCCTTGGCGTCCTTTTCGGCCGTCTTGGGTCTTGGGGGCTTCTTGGGCCGTCTTGAAGCGACCGTAGGGGCCTCGTGAGCCGTCTTGGACGTTGTTAGGACCAGACGTGCGAAGATGGTCAACATATGTGTTTTCCCTATGGATGTTGACGAGCCTTGCTTCTTGGGGCCCTCTCGGGGGTCGTCTTGGAGTCCTCCTGGGGCGTCTTTGAGGCCTCCTGGGCAGTCTTTAGGCCATCACTGTCGTCTTTGAAGACTCTTCGGCGTGTTGGAGCCCAGCTTGAGCCAGCTTAGATGGCATCTTGGGTATCCTGGAGACCACTGAGTGTAGGCTTGGAGGCTGCGGAGGCCCCCGGTGTGAGTAACGAGCTCGTCACCCCTCCCCCTGGTACCCGCTCCCCCCCCCTAATCGGATTTCAGACCCTAGGGGAGGGGGAGCGAGGGAGGGGGACCGGCAAGCATCTCACCACACGGACACGGCCATGCGCCCCCGGGAAGCGGGGTCGGCGGATTGTTGTTCGTCCTGGTTGAAGGGATGTGCCAGTTCGGCGTGGCAGGGAAGGACTATCTACCCCCCCTGAAAGAGTGCGATCACAGACGAAGAGAGCGGGTATCGAGAGTGTGGGAGCTACGTGTTGAAAGGCCCGCGAGCATATGCAAGCGAACAGTCTGAAAACGATTGTTGAGCTATCATTCCTAAAACTAGGTCTTGTTGATCCCATCCTGGGGCTCGCGCTTATCTTTACGATGGGAAATCATGCAACTCAGACTTGGGCTCCCGGCTCCCGATTGACAACAGCAAATGTTCCCGCCAGATATCTTCGTTCGATTTATTCAGCATCGCGCTCTCGCACGCGAGCTCTTCACGATTTGCCTGGGAAGCGCCCCCTTGCTGGGGACTTCCTCGCAATCTGTTCGACGCCGCACCCTCGACGTTCAGGAACCACGCTCCCGCTCTGGACTGCCTCACGATTTGTATAGGATTATGTCGGGCGTGCCCCCCTACAGGGGGATTTTCGACGAAAAACAAGGTACCCCAAAAATGCCCCCAAAAGGCGAAAAAGTAGTAAACAATTATCCCAGTGCGACCCTACCTAGGAGTTGGAACCCCTAGGAAAGCAGCATTAGTAGTAACAGTAACGCTAAACTAAAGCTAAGCTAAAGCTAAGCTAAAGCTAAGCTAAAGCTAGGCTAAAGCTAAGCTAAAGCTGAGCAACAGCTAATCTAAAGCTAAGCTACAGCTAAGCTAAAGCTAAGCTAAAGCTAAGCTACAGCTAAGCTACAGCTAAGCTAAAACTAAGCTAAAGCTAAGCTACAGCTAAGCTACAGCTAAACTCAAGCTAAGCTAAAGCTAAGCTAAACGCTAAGCGAAAAGCTAAGCGAAACGCTAAGCGAAACGCTAAGCTAAAGTTAAGCTACAGCTAAGCTAAAGCTAAGCTAAAGCTAAGCTAAAGCTAAAGCTAAAGCTAAAGCTCCCAGGGGACTGGGGGGAACCGCGGGGCGGGGACTGGGGGAACCGCCCGGGGCGTGTTGCACTGCCCGGCCCCTTTAAGCTAACAGAGTAAGAACCCTTCTAGGCAGAGCCTAGGTAGGGAAATACATAGTCCCCAGACTATTTTTGGACTGTTGTTCGATCATTTTGGGGGTATTTTGTTCGTCGAAAATCCCCCTGTAGGGGGACAGGCCCGACTTAAGTATAGGAGTCGCGCGCGATCGCGCGAGAGGTCTTCGCGCTTCGTGCGGGACTGGCGCCTCGGCGACCCGCCTGCTCGAACGGGTCGCCTGAGCCCCCGCGCCCGACCCGCCCGCCGGTCTTACGTCGGGCCTGCCCCTTCTGCAGACGGAGCATCCCAAAATAGCCAAAACGTAGTTTCGGGACGATTTTTTGTCCCACCATCCTGTGGTGTTGGGTCCTCGTTTTGAAGAGACAGCGCCCCGCGTTCCTCTCTCCTCCCCTCTCCTCCTCCCCCTCGTCCTCCCCCTCCTGCCTCCTCCCATCCGCCTCGTCACCTCCCTGCGTTTCACCCACCCAGGACAGCGCTTCGTGGTCCCACAGGGAGCTCCACCGAAGCCCGACGATCGTGGCCTCCTAGGGAGACCAACCGAAGACTCCAGCGGCAGGGTCTGCATGCGTCCCCCCGCCCATTTCGGCACGCCCCTCACGAGGATCGTGGCCCCATGGGGAGCTCCACCGAAGGCCCCAGCGGCAGGGCACGCACGCGTCCCCCCGCCCACTTCGGCACGCCCCACTTCGTTTCAAAGTACAGTCGGCCCGGAGTAGTAGGTCGACCCTGCCAAATCAAGAGTACCTTCCCTTGTGTCCTGTGTCTCGCGACCCATGCCTCCTACACTCCTATGGCAGAGTGGCCCTCGAAAGGGTCTTGTGTCCTCTCGCGACCTGTGCAATCAGGTCCGACTGTATTCATGAATCGCTCTGTCGGCTCTCTGGAATTGCGCTCTCGCCCAGGACGTCCTCGAGACATTTCCTGAGTGGCCGCGTCCCCGCTCGAGTCTGCCTTGCCGTGCCCCCTTGGAGGAGGAGGAGGAGGAGGAGGAGGAGGAGGAGGAGGAGGAGGAGGAGGCGGAGGCGGAGGAGGAGGAGGAGGAGGCGGCGGAGGAGGAGGAGTTTTCCCTCTGACTGGTCCCTCTCTTCCTCCACCCTCCCCCCCAGAAGGCGGCGGGGCCTCTCAGAAGCCCCCGCGCCTCCTGAGAGGTGCGCTCTGTGCCTTCGGGGAAGGCTTGGGACACTTCTGAGCAGGCCAGGGCTTTGTGGGCCCCGGAAACGGCAGTGCCGTTTTTTCACCGTTTCCCAAAAAATGCCCCTTGAAAATGGAAACGGCAACAAAAACGGCGACTGGAAACGGCAAAAAAACGGCTCCAGGATTGGAACCGGAACCTGTCAACAAACGGCGACGGAACCGGTAAAACAACGGCGTCGGAACCGGCAAAAAAACGGCAAAACGGAACCGGTAAAAAAACGGCCCTGTCGTTTCCAGGGCCCACTAAGGGCCGGGGGACTTCCGAGCCTTCGGAGAAGGCCTTCTCCTTCTCGCCTCCCCCCCGGGGTCGCCGTCGATGTTCCGACGCCACTCCGCCGACCCCCAAGAGAGGGACGAGGTCCACGGGCCAGGCCGGTTGGGGTCTCCCGGGGATCCTCGTCTGGGGGCCCCGTCCGGGGGCCTCGTCTGGGGGCCTCTCTGGGCCTCGCGGGAGTTTCTCGGTCGCCTGCTGGCGGCCTCGGGGTCCTCCAAGGGCGGAGGGCTCGGAAGGTCAGTTTGAGTTGACGCTTTGGGGCCCCTCTTGGGGTCCTGTTGGGGCTCTCTCGGGCCACCCTGGGAGCCTTTTGGGCCGCCTTGGCGTCCTTTTCGCCCGTCTTGGGTCTTGGGGGCTTCTTGGGCCGTCTTGAAGCGACCGTAGGGGCCTCGTGAGCCGTCTTGGACGTTGTTAGGACCAGACGTGCGAAGATGGTCAACATATGTGTTTTCCCTATGGATGTTGACGAGCCTTGCTTCTTGGGGCCCTCTCGGGGGTCGTCTTGGAGTCCTCCTGGGGCGTCTTTGAGGCCTCCTGGGCAGTCTTTAGGCCATCACTGTCGTCTTTGAAGACTCTTCGGCGTGTTGGAGCCCAGCTTGAGCCAGCTTAGATGGCATCTTGGGTATCCTGGAGACCACTGAGTGTAGGCTTGGAGGCTGCGGAGGCCCCCAGTGTGAGTAACGAGCTCGTCACCCCTCCCCCTGGTACCCGCTCCCCCCCCTAATCGGATTTCAGACCCTAGGGGAGGGGGAGCGAGGGAGGGGGACCGGCAAGCATCTCACCACACGGACACGGCCATGCGCCCCCGGGAAGCGGGGTCGGCGGATTGTTGTTCGTCCTGGTTGAAGGGATGTGCCAGTTCGACGTGGCACAGAAGGACTATCGACCCCCCCTGAAAGAGTGCGATCACAGACGAAGAGAGCGGGTATCGAGAGTGTGGGAGCTACGTGTTGAAGGGCCCGCGAGCATATGCAAGCGAACAGTCTGAAAACGATTGTCGAGCTATCCTTCCTAAAACTAGGTCGCGTTGATCCCATCCTGGGGCTCGCGCTTATTTTTACGATGGGAAATCATGCAACTCAGACTTGGGCTCCCGGCTCCCGATTGACAACAGCAAATGCTCCCGCCAGATATTTTCGTTCGATTTATTCAGCATCGCGCTCTCGCACGCGAGCTCTTCACGATTTGCCTGGGAAGCGCCCCCTTGCTGGGGACTTCCTCGCAATCTGTTCGACGCCGCACCCTCGACGTTCAGGAACCACGCTCCCGCTCTGGACTGCCTCACGATTTGTATAGGATTATGTCGGGCGTGTCCCCCTACAGGGGGATTTTCGACGAAAAACAAGGTACCCCAAAAATGCCCCAAAAAGGCGAACAAGTAGTAAACAATTATCCCAGTGCAACCCTACCTAGGAGTTGGAACCCCTAGGAAAGCAGCATTAGTAGTAACAGTAACGCTAAGCTAAAGCTAAGCTAAAGGTAAGCTAAAGCTAAGCTAAAGCTAAGCTAAATCTAAGCTAAAGCTGAGCAACAGCTAAGCTAAAGCTAAGCTACAGCTAAGCTAAAGCTAAGCTAAAGCTAAGCTACAGCTAAGCTCAAGCTAAGCTAAAGCTAAGCTAAAGCTAAGCTAAAGCTAAGCTCCAGCTAAGCTCAAGCTAAGCTAAAGCTAAGCTAAAGCTAAGCTAAACGCTAAGCGAAACGCTAAGCGAAACGCTAAGCGAAACGCTAAGCTAAAGCTAAGCTACAGCTGAGCTAAAGCTAAGCTAAAGCTAAGCTAAAGCTAAAGCTAAAGCTCCCAGGGGACTGGGGGGAACCGCGGGGCGGGGACTGGGGGAACCGCCCGGGGCGTGTTGCACTGCCCGGCCCCTTTAAGCTAACAGAGTAAGAACCCTTCTAGGCAGAGCCTAGGTAGGGAAATACATAGTCCCCAGACTATTTTTGGACTGTTGTTCGATCATTTTTGGGGTATTATTTCGTCGAAAATCCCCCTGTAGGGGGACAGGCCCGACTTAAGTATAGGAGTCGCGCGCGATCGCGCGAGAGGTCCTCGCGCTTCGTGCGGGACTGGCGCCTCGGCGACCCGCCTGCTCGAACGGGTCGCCTGAGCCCCCGCGCCCGACCCGCCCGCCGGTCTCACGTCGGGCCTGCCCCTTCTGCAGACGGAGCATCCCAAAATAGCCAAAACGTAGTTTCGGGACGATTTTTTGTCCCACCATCCTGTGGTGTTGGGTCCTCGTTTTGAAGAGACAGCGCCCCGCGTTCCTCTTTCCTCCCCTCTCCTCCTCCCCCTCGTCCTCCCCCTCCTGCCTCCTCCCATCCGCCTCGTCACCTCCCTGCGTTTCACCCACCCAGGACAGCGCTTCGTGGTCCCACAGGGAGCTCCACCGAAGCCCGACGATCGTGGCCTCCTAGGGAGACCAACCGAAGACTCCAGCGGCAGGGTCTGCATGCGTCCCCCGCCCATTTCGGCACGCCCCTCACGAGGATCGTGGCCCCATGGGGAGCTCCACCGAAGGCCCCAGCGGCAGGGCACGCACGCGTCCCCCCGCCCACTTCGGCACGCCCCTCACGAGGATCGTGGCCCCATGGGGAGCCAGCCCCACCGAAGGCCCCAGCGACAGGGCCGCATGCGACCCCCCGCCCTTTTCGGCACGCCCCCTCACGAGGATCGTGGCCCCATGGGGAGCTCCACCGAGAGCGGTACCCACAACGCGGCACTCACAAGTGCATACGGTTGGGTCCTTCGCCAGGATACTTGAATATACGTTGACTATTTGAGATATTGCTCGACTATGTTTGATTTTCCGTCCGAAATCCCCCCTGTAGGAGGACAGGCCCGACTGAACGCCAGTCTCCGCACGCCCGACCCGCCCGTCGGGTTCGGCCGCTCGCCTTCCTGCTCCTGCCCCCCCCTTCCTGCTGATCCCTATCACGCTGCACCCTTCTCCCCCCTCTTGTCTCTGCCCTTCTCCCTCCCTCCCCGCACTCACTTCCTCCTCGGTGTCTCTCTCTCTCTCTCTCTTTCTCTCTTTTTCCTGTCTCGACCCTCTTTATGTTTCAG
>CAUYUJ010017682.1:363637-403637 GCA_963575745.1 Prorocentrum cordatum | reverse complement strand
TAGTTATATGTACATGCTTCCTCCTCCTCCTCCTCCTCCTCCTCCTCCTCCTCCCTCTTCTCTTCCAGGAACTCTGGGACTGCTAGCTCCAGTAGGACATCGCTGCATCGCATCAGTATCATCTGAACCGCGTGTTCCCAATATCCTGCTCTTCTCCTGCTCATCCTCTTTTTGTTCACAGATGTTCACAGCACAGGCAGAGATCGGAACAGGTGCCTCCCATCCTCCAGGTTTTGCGTCAAGCCCTGGCGCCCTCGCACGCGCCCCACCTCCTCGTCCTCTCCCCATCTGCAGCCCCTCCTCCCACTCCTCCCCCTCCGCCTCGGCCTCCTCCGCCTCCTCCCCCTCGTCGTCGTCGTCGTCGTCGTCGTCGTCGTCTTCGTTTTCCTCCTCCTCCTCCTCCTCCTCCTCCTCCTCCTCCTCCTCCTCCTCCTCCTCCTCCTCCAAGGGCCAGCAGCTGCTCCCCCCGCACTGACCCGCAGGGATTCGTACTCACAAGGTAGCGAGCCTCTCTTACGAGGCCACATCGGAGCTCACCCCTTGAAGCTTCGGGGCGTGCCCCCTGCCGGCCGGAGTGGGAAGTCAGGGTTGCAGCAGAACCAAATCGCGGGGGATTTCGCAGACGTGCGCAAGGCACCAGTCTAGGTGTGATAGCGTTGACCCCCTTATGCGGATGTCCTGTCCTGTCATGTCCTGTCCTCTTCCATCCTTTTGTTCCATGTGAGTAATTTCTCCCGGTCGCACCCCGAGGTAAGTTTTTAGGGCGGGCCGGGCGTTTCGCCTGAGACGTCCTCGCCATTTGTGGCCCCGAGGTTGAAAACAGCTGGCAACTGTTTCACAGATGGAGGGCGGGCGGTTTTCAAGGTGTAATTACCGCCTTTGCGCCGCGCACAGTCTTTTCAACTTTTTGTGACACTTTCGCGGATTCCAGGCGACTGGTTTCCAAAGTGTGACTCTCGTTTTAGCGCCGCGCACATTCGCTTTAGGAAATCCCCTGGGTTGCACGCATTCGTTTCAAACATTTGCAATAGTTGCACGGATTGAGGGCGGGTGGCTTTAAACTGTTGGCTCTCGCATTAGCTGCGCGTGCATTCGGCTTACACAGTCGCAAGATCTTCACTGATTGAGGGTGTCTGTCGTTCAAAATGCGGTTCTCGCCTCAGCGCCGCGCACATTCGCTTATACATGGATAAGTGTCGCACGGATTCCCATGACCAACGTACCAGAGATGGTGTTGGACAACTTTAGGCACACGTGGGTGCAACAGTTACGTTGGCTCGCGGTGTTGAGGTCCCAGGATCAGCGTTGTGGTACCATTCAGGCTCGTCAAGGCGCAACAGTCAGGTTGATCCGTGGCTATGGAATCCCGAGAACAATGTCTTTGTACGCTTCAGAGTCTCAGAACGGTCGAGTCCAGCGAGGTAATTCCTTCACTGGAGATGAGCCGTTGCAGGAGATTGCGAAGAACGAGTTGGAAGGAGGGTCTATTCCAACGTCGTTCAGGACTCTTGGGTTTACAGTGGTCCTCCTCATCCTCATCCTCCTTATCCTCCTCCCCTTGCTCCTGTGCATTCTGGGGTGTGCGACTCGCGCCGCACGCGGGACGTCCCCTATTCTTGCTCTGCTGTCTTCTCTTGGACCTGCCTCTTCGGAGGCCTCCACCGTCCTAGCCCTAGTCCTGGTCCTCATCCTTCTCCTCATCCCTCTTCTCTGGCCTCCTCGGGGGAGTCTGGGGAACATCCAGGACCTCTGGTGACCTTTCCGCGCCCCGGGTGCCCCCCGTGCAGGTTCGGCCCTCGTGCGACCCTGTAGTTGCTCGGCTTACTATGTTGGCACCATCGTCCGCCACGGATTCATTGCCATATAGCTAGTTTATCGAAGACGTCGCCAGCGGCGATTCACAACAAACGTCGGGCCGAAGATGTGCCAATAGATTGGTCTGTCAGTTTCTCCTGCCACTGCGGAAGTCCAGCGCACTGGGAGGAGGACGAGAAAGAGGAGGAGGAGGAGGAGGAGGAGGAGGAGGGAGAAGAGGAGGAGGAGGAGGAGGAGAAGAAAAAGGAGGAAGCTGAGGCGTCTGCTGGTGCCCAGCATTGCTCGCGCTGAGTTGTTTTTCTACGTTTCGAGGGGGTCTGGTGGCATGGCCCCGATTCACGGTTCAGGACGTGCCAGATCGCGGTCAGGCCCATTCCGAATCGCGAAGCCGTCCTATCTTGGAGATCGTGCATCTTCCCACCCTGGATTCGGATGGGGTCCGTGTCGGAAGATGGGGTCGTCGGTCGAGTAGGGCCGAGGGTCAGAGAGCGCCCTCCCTGCAAGAGCACCAAATAAGGGACGTCAAGGTGGCCAACCGCCTCGCCGAGTAGCCGACGAGTATGTGCAAAGTCCAACCATTCGCTTATGTCAAAAATTTTGGCTTGACGCCGGGTGTGGTGCATCAGTGTCAGCTTGACCGAACAGGCTGGTTGCGCCCCTTGACGTCCGTTTGGGGCGTTCTGCAGACCTGCCCCCCCAGCCCTACTCGAGGATCAGGAGGGACAGAAACACACATGCACAATTCATCGTCGATTCCCCCAGAAAATATGGGAAACTATGGGAAGTGTGGGTGAAGACAAAAGCCCTGAACATATGAAAAAATATGGGATATCTTTATTTGTGTGTATTTGTTTGTGTGTCCTCCTCCTCCTCCTCCTCCTCCTCCTCCTCCTCCTCCTCCTCCTCCTCCTCCTCCTCCTCCTCCTCCTCCTCCTCCTCCTCCTCCCCCTCCAGAGGAGTCGTCGGACCAGGTCGCGGTCTGGGCCGTGCTCGATCGTGGACCTGGGGCTGCGGGGGGGAGGTGCCCCCGCTCGGCCGTCGGTGGCCTCCCGGGCCGCTCGCCTCCCGGCCGAGCCGGGGCCCGGGAGGGGCGCGATGGCCGCGGGGGGCGCCGCGGCCGCCTCGGCGGGCGGCAAGAGGACTCCTCGCCGCCCTGCCTCGTCCCTCCCTCCCTCCCTCCCTCCTCCCTCCTGGGGGAGTGAGGAGGAGAAAAGGCCCTCTCAGAAGGCGGCGGGGCTTCCGGGAAGCCCTCGCGCCCTCCGAGGGGTCTCCTGTGCCTTCGGGGGAGGCTCGGAAGAAGACCTCTCAGTAGGCCAGGGGGACTTCCGAGCCTTCTGAGAAGGCCCGCCCCTTCTCACTGCCCCCCCCCGCCTCGGCGCTTGCAGTGCCCATGTCGATCGGGTCGACCCGAATTTCGATCTTGAGTTTCCGGCGGGCTCGACTTGATAATGGGTTCTGATTCCCACATTCCGATGCGTCCGATACGACCTGGTGTTTGCAGGTCGATGTGGTGCGTCTTGGCGCAGCCGATCTGGTTCGATTTCGATTACAGTCGGGGCCCTGAAGAAGGAACCCTCTTCGTTGGGGAGGGGCTCCGCGTTCCTTAAGTGTTTCACAGCTTGCCTCAGGCTTTCCTTAGGTTTTCGATAGGAAATCTAAGTTTAACTTCTGGAAAAAAGGGGCCTCGTTCCTTATTTCGGGTTCCTTAGGTCAACGCCCCGACTGTATGTTCCGATGCATCCAACTCCGACTCGCATTCCGATGCTTTGTGGTTTCCCGAGTCGATCATGACTGATCTTGCCGTCGCAGTCGCCGTTGGCGGAGAAGGAGGAGGAGGAGCAAGAGGAGGAGGGCGACGATGACGACGACGATGGCACCGCCGCCACTGACGACGACGACCCATACCCAGACAAAAAGAATCGAGGTGGCCCGTCTGTGACCATGAGCGGCATCTGGGGGCCAGTTTCAAGGGCTTCAGGGCCGTCGAAAGCAGATCCGCGGGATGAAACACCAGCCGTGGGGAAGGAGTAGAGAGGTCCAGGTACTCACGCATCGAACAAGTCGAAGCGCGGGATGTCTGGGGCCGTCGTCGTCGGGGTCGTCGTCGTCGTCAAAAAAGGAGGAGGAGGAGGGGGAGGAGGAGGAGGAGGAGGAGGAGGAGGAGGAGGAGGAGGTGGAGGAGGAGGAGGAGGAGGATAAGGAGGAGGAGGAGGAGGAGGGAGACGACGACAACAGTGCCGACGGCGAGGACGCAGAGGACGATGACAAGGAACAATCTGGAGGATAATTAGAGTGGCATGTGGAGTGTGGGGGAGGAGAAAGATCAGAAGGAGGAGAGGTGTGTTGAGGGGGAGGAAGGAGAGGAGCAGGAGGATGGCAGTTGACAGTGGAGTGCGAGGAGTGCCGTGTGAGCTGTGGACCGGAGGCAGCGAAGATGGGAAGCGGGAGGGGGAAGGGGGGAGCAGGGAAGATCGGATCTACCATCTACCCTCGTGCTCCTGCCTCTCCTCATCAGTCTGCTGCTGCTGCCGCTCGTCCTCCTCCTGCTTTCTCCAGCCTCACAGAAGCCGCTGCTATCAGCGGGGTGGCCACGGGATCCGCTTTCGTAGCCAGTCCCTTCTGGGAAGGGCTCCCGTCGCCAATTACACCGAGCGGACTTTCTTTTCGAGGGGGGGGGAATCGGTCAAGAGGCCGGCGTGTTGGTGTCCTGACCCGACCCTTCCCCGCGCGTTTTGAATCCTCCTTCCTTCAAGCAGTGGTGAAGCGTCTTTGCTCGCCTCTAGGCCCACCAAATAATGTTCTAAGAACCTCGTGCGCCCTGCACGAACTGTTCTTAGAACATTTCTGGTTGAGAATGTCTTGCGCATCGAGTTTATGGTCTGAGGACATATCTTGTTTTTGTTAATAGAACATGTTCGGGTTCTAAGAACATGTCCTGGTAGGACTAAAGGAAAGCCGGGACGGGTCCCTGCTTAATTCCTCATCCCTCGTCCTCGTTCTCTTCCCTCCTCCCCCACCTCCCTCGTCCGCCACTGGTTTTCCTGTCCCGCCTCCTCGTCAACCTCTCGGTGGGCGCTGTTCGGCCTCCTCCTCGTCATCCTCCCTCTTCTTCTTCTCCTCCTCCTCCTCCTCCTCCTCCTTCACACGCTCCTCCTCCTCCTCCTCCTCCTCCTCCTTCTCCTCCTCCTCCTTCTCTTCCTTCTCCTCCTCCTCCTCATCCTCCTCCCTCTTCTTCTCCTCCTCCTCCTCCTCCCCTCCTCCTCCTCCTCCTCCTCCTCCGCCGTAGCCACTGCTGGCTCAAGCCATTCTGGCTCCAGCCACGGGGGGCCCAAGCGCGGGCCCCTCGGCCCCTCGCGGCAGGTGGCGCCGCCCGCGATGGCGGCGCCTGGGCCTGCCGCTGGAGCATGGGTCGCGCTGCGGCTGCTGAAGGGCGGGGTGAACATGGCGATGGGGAGGAGGAGGAGAAAAGGAGGGGGAGGAGGAGAAGGAGGAGGAGGCGGAGGAGGAGGAGGAGGGGGAGGAGGAGGATGACAAGCTAGGTGCGCTCGCGTCATATCTGACGTCCTACCCCTCCCTCCCATCCCTTACCATGGCGCCGATTTTCTCTATCCGCGGACGCGTGTCGTAGCGGACCTGTGGCTCCGCACGCGCGTGCGTAGTGGATGGTGGTGCGCGTGCGTGCGTGCGTGCGTGCGTGTGTGCGTGGTT
Organism: Prorocentrum cordatum; assembly: GCA_963575745.1. Taxonomy (NCBI): domain Eukaryota; class Dinophyceae; order Prorocentrales; family Prorocentraceae; genus Prorocentrum; species Prorocentrum cordatum. Next base: position 398,114 of record CAUYUJ010017682.1, on the reverse strand, counting down.
GTGGTGGTGGTGGTGGTGGTGGTGTTGGTGGTGGTGCTGGTGCTGGTGTTGTTGGTGGTGGTGGTGGTGGTGGTGGTGCTGGTGGTTGTGATGGTGGTGGTGGTGGTGGTGGTGGTGGTGGTGGTGGTGGTGCGGCGCGGTGGTGGCGGGCGGATGGGCGCGCGAGAAAGAGGCCCGCGCTGGGGCGAGAACGCCATCCTGAACGACGGAGGCCAAACACCGATCCGAAAATGAGGCCCACGCTGCAGCGGGAGCACGATTCGGAACGATTCGGGAGCAGAAATGAGGCCGGCGCCTCAGCGAGAGCAGCATTTTAAAAAAAACGCAGGCGAAAACCCGTTTCCCGGGAATCCTGTGTGTAAAAAAAACAGTACGCGGGGGGGGGGGGGGCATCTTCGGGACGCCGTCAGGGGAAGTGGGAGAGTATTTTCATATTGTGTAATTGTGGAGGGGAAGGTGGAGGGGGAGGGGGAGGGGGGAGGGGGAGGGGGAGGGGGAGGAGGAGGAGGAGGAGGAGGAGGAGGAGGAGGAGGAGGAGGAGGAGGAGGAGGAGGAGGAGGAGGAGAGGAGGAGTAGGAGACCCGGGGGGGGTGGCCCGCCCGGCCGAGCCCCTGGCGGCGGCTGCGGCCAGGGTTGCGCGCCAGAGGGCGCCGCCACAGCCCCTGGGGCGGGAGACGGCGACCCGTGGAGTGTGAAAGGAAACCGTCTCATACCCTCATCTCTACTCCTCACTCGCCCTTTTGCCTGCCCTATCGGCTAAGGTAGTGGAAGGGACCAGGACGCTGGTCGCACAGGAGGAACAGATCCCTATCTTTCCTTCCTTCCTCTACCTACGGATCAGGGGTTCTGTACCTTTGTATTCTAACCCCATACACATGGAACGGCTGCCGCGGCCATTCTCTCGAAGGCGCGGCGCGGGGCCGATCGCGACCGCGGCTGCCGTCGCCCGCGCTGTGCTCGCCGCCGCCGCCGAGCAGGCCGCGGCGAGTCCTGCGACGTCGGCGTCGCCCGGAGGGCGCTCCAGGGCTTAGTGGGCCCTGGAAGCGGCAGGGCTGTTTTTTTCACCGTTTCCGAAAAAATGCCCCTTGAAGATGGAACCGGCAAAAAGACGGCGACCGGAAACGGTAACAACAACGGCTCCTGTATTGGAGCCGGAGCCGGAACCGGTCAAAAACGGCGACGAAACCAGTGGAAAAACGGCGTCGGAATGGGCAAAAAAAACGGCAAAACGGAACCGGTAAAAAACTGCCCTGTCGTTTCCAGGGCCCACTAAGCTCCAGGGCTGCGGCCAGAACTGCGCGGATTCCGTGGGCAAGCGCGTCGATCACGACGCCACGAGGGACTGGCAGGTCGGCGAGAAGTCTGCGCAGCGGGGCACGCAGGCCAATGAGGGCGAGGGCCTGTCCGGGTACGCGGACGGCACCATGCAGATGAACGGCATTGGCGATTTTGGCATTCGTGGAGGCGTCGACGTTGTCGTCGAGGAGCCTTTCCACGTGGCCGAGGCCATCACCCGGAAGGACACGCTGGACGTCGAGCCTCACGGCAATGACGTGAGCTTCGACGGGGCACAGCGCGGACGGTGGGCGGACGGGATAGACGAGGACAGCTTGCTTGCGTTCGCCGTCGACGGGGTCAAGTCCCTGGTCGAGGACTAGCGGCACCAAGAACCAGGAAGTAGAGCACGACGGCCTGATCCCGATCGTGCTGCACATCGTGAAGGATCACCAAGCCGAGTACCAGAGCCAGGACGGCCAGGACGTACACGAGGATGGCCTAAGGCAAGGCGCGCTTCTTCAAGCATGGCAGCGTTGAGGCGTCCGTGGAGCTGGAAGTCGTGCCCGCCTTCAACGTCCACGGAGGTCCAGACCCTGGTCGAGGACGCGAGCGGCATCGCGAAGCAGCGTGGACGGCGACCTGATCTCGATCGTGCAGCACGAGCAGGGGGACCAGCAGTACGGCCAGGACGCGGCCGGAGAAGGCCAGGCGCGCGAGCTCAAGCAGGGCACCGTGGACGCGGCCGCGGAGCTCAACGTCGTGCCCGTCGTGACGTCCGCGGAGTTCCAGGCCGAGACAGCGGGCGTGACTGACTCCGAAAGCACGCCGAAGGAACTGGATGGCCAGAACGTGGACGGCGCCGTCGGCGCTGGCTTGGCGCCAGCAGGCCCCGAGCTGGGGCTGCTGCCCGAGGATGCCCAACCTCCGCTCCCCGTGCAGGTGGAAGCTGTGCCGGGCGCTCCTGACGGGCGGCTCGCGCCGGAATCGCCGCGGCACGAGGAAGGGTCGCTGCGCAGGCGCACCCGGCACAAGAGGATTCAGAACATCGATCGAGAAGGAGTGCGACTGCCAGGTCGCGCAGGCTCGCGCCGGACACGAGCGCGAGGTGGAGCGGCTTGCGGTGCTTTGGAACAGGGGTGGACTGAAACGGTGTTCTGGCGATGTCGTGGGCCGTTTTCGTTTCGATGTCGTTCTGCAGCGAAGGCGAACTGCAGACAGAACGAGGGAGAACGAGCACAGAGCAGAAACGAAAAACACTGTTTAGGTCGAGCCTGGCTGCGGAGTGCCAGCCTGGAGAAACACATCACCACCTACCAAACCATCCCAACCCAACCCGAAGGCCTCAATTTGCCCTCCATTTCCAGTGGGGGGGGGGTCGGGGAACGTTGAAAAAAACACGTGGAACCCGTACCCCCCAAACCCGAAATTCGGGTTAAATTCGGGTCTTCGGGTTGGGTTGGGGTGGTCTGGTAGGTCGTCAGCACAAGAAACGCAGTGTGGAGCAGCTGCCGGGTGTTCGCCCAGGCGGGCGGCTCTGGAATGCTGGCGTTCCCGAGGCCCCCGAGGCGTGAGGAACGCACGCGTCGGGCCCTCTTTCCTCCCGGACACTGCGTCCTTAGGCTGTTTCTCTCTTCCTCCTCCTCGTTCCTCCTCCTGCTCCTCCTCCTCCTCCTCCTCTCCTTCTCCTCCTCCTCCTCCCCTTCCTTCTCCTCCTCCTCCTCGTCATCATCATCATCATCATCATCATCATCATCATCATCATCATTATCATCATCATCATCATCATCATCATCATCATCATCATCATCATCATCATCATCATCATCATCATCATCATCATCATTATCATCATCATCATCATCATCATCATCATCATCCCCCCTTCCTTCTCCCTCTCCACCTCCTCCTTCTCTTTCTCCTTCCTCCTCCTCCTCCTCCTTGTTTTACTCCTCATGTTCCTCCTTGTCCTCCTCCTTCTCCTTTTTTTCATCCTCTTTCCCCGCCTTCAGTAGCCAGCAGGAGAGGTTTTCACGCAACCGAGCCGAGGCCGCCCGCCGCAGGGTAGCCGAACGTGCTGCCTCGAGGAGGCTCGAGCTGGGACAAGTCGGGCTCACCGAGCTCTTCACTCCGAAGCGCGGCCTGGTATCCTTCGAGGAGCAGGCGGGAACTTCACTTTCAGTATTGTGCTGCCGCTCTGTCGCGTCTTCACCACGCTCCGCAGTAACTAGCCGCTTGGACACACTGCGCCTGGTCCTGAAGGTCCTGCAGGCCCCTCCGCCTTAGGCATGAGTCGTCCCTGTCGCCATCGCCAGACGTGTCGTTAGGACGGGCCGGGCGTTTCGCCCGAGTCTCCTCCACCGCTTGCTCTGCACGAATGAAATGGGCACGGAAAGAATGGGTACAATGCCCAAGAGCGGATTTGGTTCACTTTGAACAGGACTCGCAGTCCGCGCCGCCGCGGCCCGTGTCCATTCGAGACAGAAGGCCGCCTGCCCAACTGCGGCTGCTGTTGGTTTGGGACAACATTTGCTGCTGGGCATTGTACCCATTCGTATGGTACGGTAGGTTCGCGTCGTGTCGACCGGCGGCGACCCCGCCGCCGACGTTCAACGTTGAACGCCGACGGCGGCCCAGAATCGGTCGATGTTGAACGATCGGACGTTGCGGAGACGGCCGATCGTTCAAGGTTGAACGATCCAGCGCGGTGTCACGAACCAACGCCAGGGTCGACACGGCACGGACCTGCAGTACCCATTTCAGGCGTCCAAAACCGTCTGCGATCTCGAAGTTCGAAGCATCCAACAGCAACACGGGGCGCGGATCGCTGCTCACGCGCGGCCGTCGCCCCGGCGCCGCGCGCGCCCGCCGTCGGGCGCACGTGGCAGGGGCCGGGGTGGGCGAGCGGATTTCTGCTGCGTGCTCTTGCTTTGGCGCCACGCTTGCTCGCCGTGGGATTCTCCCACGACAGAGCGGGTGGAGTACTCCAGATTTCGTAATCAAGGGAGGGGGGGTCTCATTTCGGGGGGGGGGTCTCTTCCGGGCTGTCTCGGAGGGCCTGGGGGGTCTGGAGACGATGTTTTGGAGGGTTCTCCCGCGGGGGAGGTCTGAAATGGCTTGTCTTGGAGGGTCCAGACCCCCTCCCTTTTATTACGAAATCTGGAGTACCTTTCCCCACCAGACAGGTTGGGGCCGTTAGAGTTTAACAGCAAGCCTCCCGGCCACTCCCACCCTGCACACCGCGGCCGCCCGACCCCAAGTTGTCCCGAGTGCCCCGGTTATCCCGCCTCGCGCCCTCGACAAACACGACAGAACACACCTTGCATTCCGCGGCAGCCAGACCCGAAGTTGTTCCGAGTGTCCCGGTTATCCCGCCTCGCGCCCTCGACAAACACGACTGACACATCCTGCGTGCCGTTGCCGCCAGACCCGAAGTTGTTCCGAGTGTCCCCGTTATCCCGCCTCGCGCCCTCGACAAACACGACAGAACACTCATTACATACCGCGGCCGCCAGACCCAGAGTTGTTCCAAAGCCCCGGTTATCCCGCCTCGCGCCCTCGTCGCGAGCCTTGGGACGGGGGTCAATGCAGACGGGGGTCAGCCAGGGCGCCGGATCCTGCAGGATCCTGCGAAGATGCCCTCTGGCTGACCCGGGTCAGCGAGCCGCTCGTGGCCGCGAGGCGGCCGCGCCTATTGGCGGCCGCGAGGCGGCCGCGAGGTTGCAAAGACTTGCGTTGCAGTTATGTTTTCCTGCGTTGCAGCTTTTTGGTTCCCTGCCGACCCGGGTCTGGATTGACCCGGGTCAGAAGACTTCCGACCTCGACAAGCGCGGCAGAGCACACCCTGCATACCGCGGCCGCCAGACCCCGAGCTGTCCCGAGAATCCCGTGCATCCCGCCTCGCGCCCTCGGTAGACACGACAGAACACAAACTGACGCAACAGAATATGACAGAACAAAGCAAGAGCATAGCATAGCATTGCATAGCAGAACATATCACCATCATGACAAAATGGAGGACGCCAGCATCTAACATATCAAGGCAGCACGTGACAGAGCTTAACATGTTATAACACAGCATAAAGTATCATAACCGACCATATCATACTTCACGTTGGCATACCATATCATATCATGACGCAGCGACACCAATCATATCATTAGGCAGCATCAGAGCGAACGTCGAACACGCCATAACACAACATGCCACCACATAATATAACATACCATAGCACGATCATGCTATACCATGACCGATCACAGCACAGCAATATCATGACACAAACGAGCATGATATAGCATCACATAACACACCATATAAGAACGTGGTATAACCGAAGGCGACACAACACAACTTCACATAGCATAGCCGAGGAGCACATAAGACACCTTGGCATAATATCCCATACCTGCATCCCATCGTATAACATATCCAAACACGACAGTAAATCATATTGCCACACGTTAGCATACCAGGTCATAACAAATTCTTGACGCTTCGCGTATCCCCACCAGCCCATCCAGAAACGACGCCCAGGCGAGTAGAGGTGATCATGGAAGCGGGGCAGCATACAGAGGAACAAGGGGCTGGGGAGGCCGTCGTACCCCAAGGGGGGGGGTGGGATGGAGGAGGAGTCGGAGGCGGAAGAGGAGGAGGATGATGAGGGTGGGGAGGGAGGAAGGAGGAGGAGGAGGAGGAATAGGCGGATGATGATGTTGATGTTGATATTGATGATGGCGATGATGGTGGTGGTCTTGACGATGGTGATGGTGATGGTGATGGTGATGGTGATGGTGATGGTGATGATGATGATGATGATGATGATGATGATGATGATGATGATGATGATGATGATGATGGTGGTGGTGATGATGAGGGGGAGGAGGAGGAGGATAAGGGCGATCAGAAGAGTCAAAGGCCTCTTGATTGCCTCGCGGAGTCTCTTGGGATGTCTCTTGGGATACTCTTTGAGGTCTCTTGGGGCGTCTTGGGGGCCTCTTGGCGGTCCCGGGAGCTTCTTAGACCGTCTTGGATGCCTCGTGGGAGTCTCTTGGGGCCTCTTGGGGGCCTCTTGGGGGTATTTTGGGGGACTCTTGGAGGCCTCTTGGGGCCTCCTGGTCGCCTCTTGGGCCCTCCTGGGCGCCTCTTGAGGCCTTCTTAGGGCGCTCTTGGGAGCCTTGGGAGCGCTCTTGGGGCCATCTTGGAGGTGATCGATCAAAGGAAGGGGGTCCCTCAATTAGCCTCCCCCCTCGGGAGCCTCCAAAATCGGCCAAAACCTTAGTAAAACCGATGATTTGGGCTTCCTCGCCGAGGCCGTTTTGGACGCTCTAACTACCAGCGGCCCCCCCTGTCCAAGTCCAGGGGAGGGGGTTAGGGGGAGGGGTAAACCCCTCCCCGAAGGGGATAAGGAGGTTGGAAGAGGAAACTCCCGGAACCACCTACGCCCAGAGGGCTGGTGGGATTATAAGATCAACTTGCGACCTGGCCGGGCCGCCGCGATGGCCGACGCCACGGGGCACTGCGCACATCCTTCCAGTAGGCGCGCGCACCGTTGGGACCAAACACGGAAGGTTTCGGTGGGGATCGCTCGAAACAAAATAATTGGTTATTTTCTTTTGTTTTAACATGTGGTTCTCGCCTGCGGCTCGCCGAGACGCGCGCGCACGCGTGACTCCCAGCTCGGGGCCGTGCAGCATGCCTTTTTCAACATAGATATGCCGCTGCCTTTTCTCAGTGTTCAATGGTGTAAACACCGCCCCGACCCCGATGATCGGCGTTTACTACATGGCTCCAGGCGTGTATTAAACAGCCCTGTCATGTTCGATTCCTTTCTTGGGTGCGTTTACGAAACAGCTTCGCTCGTCGGAGTGCCCATTGTGATGGTGCGTTTTCTGTCCGCAAAAAATGAGCCCCGATCGCTTTAGGCACCGCCGGGTTTTGCGCCCAGAGGTGCGAATCACACGAAATCGGTGCGCAGCCGTTTCGCGGTCGGAGAGGGCGGCTCTTTCTCGGAACGGGGCGCCGACGCCAGGCACCTCCCCTGGAGCCGGACGTTTGGGACAGGGGTCGACCTAAGCAGAGTTTGAGCGATTTCGTGGACATTTTTCGTTTTGATTTCGTTTTGCAGCACAGGCGGAACGAAGGCAGGACGATAGAAAACGATAACACAATGAACGCGGAAAACATGGTTCAGGTCGGGCCTTGGTCAGGGACCCCACGTGGTCGGATTTTCGACAGCTCGAAGCACGGATGCCCTTCGAACGTTGAAACGAGGCATTTTTGGTTGCCCTGGTCCCGATGTGTTTCAGGCGCCTTCGTACTTCAAGAGTCGAGTGGCGTTCCCTTTTTTTCCATCCCTTCCAAGGGTCGCGCGGGAGCCTAATCTACTACTAACGCCTTCCAACCTCACGCTTCCACCCAGGAGGAGGAGCAGGAGGAAAAAGAGGAGGAAAACGAGGAGGAGGGGGAGGAGGAAGAGGAGGAGGAGAGGGACGTCTTCCGACTGACGGGTACTTTGTTTCCGGTATTTTCTTCCGAACGCGGAAGGCCCGCCAGACTCGCGGGCCCACGTGGCGCTCGTCTTGTGTGGGCGCTCGACGCAATGATGGATATCGTTTGTGACGACGAGCGGGGATGGGGACCTGGAGCGGGCGGGTGTGTTGAAGCATCGTTGGTGCATGTTTGATTTACACTGTTCCTCTTTTCCTCCTGATCCTCCTCCCTCGTTCTTCTGCGCTTGCCTCGTCTTCCTTCGTCGTCGTCCTCCTGCTCATCTGCTCGCGTCCTCCTCCATTTTCCCCCCCCATCTCTCCTCCGTCCCCTTTGCGCACCCCCTCCGCTTTTCCTTCCTTTTCCCTTACCCCGAGGAAGCCGCTTAAGCTGGAGTTCGGCAACCTCACGGAGAAAAACGTCGGGCAATTGAGGAAGCTGAACACGGCCACGTTCCCTGTCGTCTACAAGGACCAGTTCTACCAGGACCTGTTGCAGCAGCGTGTGCGCCTTCCTCGTGTTCCTCTCGTCCTCTTCCTGCTCTGCTGGTTTGATTTCCGCTCCCCATCCCACGACCCTCCCCGGCACCCCTCCCGCACTCGAGCGGTAGGTTATCATGTTTTGCCTGCTTTTCACCTTGTCCTTGCCGGCGCATAAGAAGGGGTGCTTCTTGTGGCTGTTTGGCTCAAGGTTGCAATTTCCGCGCCCGCTTTACATAGTAAGAGTCGCCTTACATCGCTTCACATTCCTGTACAGAAAAACCCGTCTTGATTTTCCGACACCTCCTATTTGGGAGCGGAGCAAGTTCGCCCCTGCTCCAATACCATGACCGCCGTGCCCCACCTCGCCTTGATGGCCATGGCTCCCATCCTCCGTCGCTCTATCTCGCGACCCCCGCAACATACTTCATGTATGGGTACGTCAAAGCTGAACCAACCCATCCGCAGAAACACTGCTCTGTGCCATTCAACATTCCTCGCTACATGCCGCCCTTCGTCCCGCTGTACATCCGCCTTCATATCGCCTTCTTGCACCTTTTTACGTCCACTGCGGCAGGAGACGTTACTCGAGGGTCCGTCGGGGCATCCACCCATCCGCCAGGACCAGTGGCCGACAACGTGCACAACCAGTATTTCCTCAAGGACAACACCACCAAAATCTACTAGGACTGCTCTGCGTTTCATCTTGGGCATGCTCGGAGTGTGACCAGCCTGCTCGCTGACCCCAATCAGTCACTGCCCCTGCCCATGGGGGTAGCTCCAAGTATTGGACAGTTGCCCGACACAGCGTTCGCATCTGCCGTGTCAAAACCAGTTCCCGAGCCTTTTCGGGGCTGTGTCCGCAGAGCCTTGGGAAAAGCAAGCAGCGCAGAGGCATCTTGTGTCTGCGTCGCCAGTGCCGAGCGGGGATGCAGTGGGGAGCGCTGGAACTGCGCATTCAGTCCCCCCAGCGCCATCGCTTCGAGTCGCCACACCTCGGGGCCCGACCTTTCGTTGCACCCATTCATTCCCGCCAACCGGGCAGGACGGGATCCCGATGCGCGCCCATCTAGACGATCGTGAATGTGGCGGCGTTCAGCGCAGTGGCCGCACGACGTACGAAGAGCAGTTCCGTGACTGCGTCGCGGGATGCTCCGAGCGCCGCGGGCATTCCAGCGACGCGGCAGTAGCGTATCCCCAATGCGTTGACGAGGGGGCAAGTATCCTCGGCGGCTCATGCAACATCGCTCGAGGACCCCCGGCCTCCAGCACCTCTACGACATGTTGAGGCAGCTACATTCCAGATGGAAGGCCATCGGGGTCGGCATTGTCGCCATCGCGAGCTGCGTCGCCTGCATGGGCGGCGGCGGCGGCATCGGCAGCATGCGTCACCTCCGCAGCTGGGGCCCCGAACGCCAAGACTCTCGCGCCCTCCCAGACGTGGGCGCCAGAAGCGATGATCTGGTCAGTGGCGAGCTTTGACCTCGTGTCGCCAGGCGGCCTACGTTTCGCCCTGTCTTACCGGCATGGCGCTCGAGTGCGTGGACAAATGGCCGCCGGTTGTCCTGATCCAGGGAAGACTCATCCACGGCAGCCCAGTGCCACCGATGACCTTCCTAATGCACAGCTTGGCCACACAATGAGGCCACCTGGGCGAGGAGCAGCGAGCCTCGGCAGTATCGGCCCTGATGAAAATCACCCGACTGCCGCAGGAACGCATCGACCGCCTCTTGACGAGGTTTGACATCCTCCTCGACCGGGCCCAGCAAGCATGTCAAGCCATGATCGGCTACGAGGGGCTCTGCTTCCTCTTGCTGCGCGCCGTTGGCGTGTCGAACGCTCAATTCACCGTGCTGCCACAGCACTACATGGCCTAATCCACGAACGCTCAGCAGCTCGCCCAGATGACTGGCTTGCCGAGGCGTTTCGAGCAATTGATAGAGGAATCGCCAGGCAACCTTTCATCGGCGGTCCGCGCTGCCCATCGGCGCGCGTTCCTCACGGGCACGCCCACGCAGGAGCAGAGCTGCGACGGCATGGGCCCTGCTTCGCTGGGATCGGCACCGAGCCCCCCTGCGCCAGCCGAGGCCGTGTCTGGAGGCTGTGGCCCCAGCGCGGCACCACCCGTGCAGGGGGCGCGAGACTTTCGCGCGTTTCGGGGGGTGCAAAGGCAAGGGGGGGGGGGGGTCATGGCCATGGAATGCGAGTTCAAGCATCAACCATCCTCGATCGGGAACGCGTGGATGGGGGGTCCGCATTAGCTTCGTCGCGGGACATGCGCCATTCTCGAGTGGGCACGATAGAAAAGGGGGAATTCTTGACGCTTCGCGTATCCCCACCAGCTGGTGGCTGACCTCTCGGACTCCCTGGGTTTGCCGTTTGCACGTTTCCTCTCAGGCTGTCCTTGCAGACTCCCTGGGTCGCACGCCCGCTGCCCTCCCAGACGCCCTGGGTTGCCGCCGCTCGCCGCCTGATCCGCGGCTCCGCGCGCGCCCGCAATTTAGTCGCGGCCGCAGCCCGACCGTGGCCGCTCGCCGTCGGCGCCTCCGCCCGCGGCTGTAAAAAAAGTATCCCCGCCAGCCCCTCAGACTCCCTGGGTTGCTGTTTGCACGACCGCCTGGCCTCTCAGACGCCCTGGGTTGCTACCCCCCCCCCCGCCGCCTGATCCGCGGCCCCCGCGCGCGCCCGGGAATTCGTCGCGGCCGCAGCCCGACCGCGAGTGCTCGCCGCCGGCGCTTCCGCATGCGGCTGTTAAAAAATATCCCCACCAGCCATCTACGGGGGCCAGATCCCCAAGAACGGGCACCCCCCACGCATTCCGCGGGACGGCCATAGAGCTGCAGCAGCCAATGCCATCGCGCAGCTGGTTGGGAGGAATGAGAAGTTCCAGGAGACCTGGCGCTCCTTCTCTGCCGCGCTCGACTGCCAAAGAGGGCAAGACCCCCGACGGCAGCCGTTGGATACGCTGCGCCGCTCCTTATCCCTTAGGGAGGGCGATCTCGCGGGGGGAACGCTGGAGTTCCTCGCTGGCGAGCGCAGCGCCAGGGGCAGCAACGACGCCGGAGACCGCTCCCCCGCCGCTGCCTGGCACGAGCGCCCACCAGCCTTGGACGGCCGCACCCCTGGCGACGACCTCCGCCAGCAGCCCCCAGGAGCCACGAAAGCGACCAAGGAGATAAAGGAGGAACCATCCCCTGGCTGGGGCTCCCACGGCAACGGCGACAATCCGTTCGAGGTAGACTGGGATGAGGACAATCCAGAGAGGACCGCCTCCATGGTCGACAGCCCCCCGCAGCAGCCCGAGGAAACCGAAACCAACGGCCCCAGCGACAGAGGCGGCTCCCACAGGCGGACAGTGCTGTGGACAGCCCCCCCCGACAAGGAGGAAGCGGCCACTTGGGCGCCATGCGCGACGGCCCGCTTCCGAGAGGACATGGGAGAAGTCCGTGACAACAGGAAACTAAGAGGGAAAGGGAGCAAGCCAGCCCTGCGGACCCAGCCTGTCCACGCCCCGTTGAATGCGCCTCCGAGTGTCTTCTGTAGTCTGGTGATTCTCTCTTGGGCTGGCTCATCCCACTGGATGTCGGCGTCGTCGATGGACCTCGTGTGCATGGGGGGCCCTCCCAGGGGGCCGTCTTGACGTGGAGGTGGGGGTGGCTCTGCCTGTGGGCGCGGCCGTCTCCCTGGGCTGCTGTCCTGCCGGGGGCTGGGCGTCGGGCGGGTCTCGTGCGCTGGAGCTGCAAGGGCTGCCTTGGGTCGACATCCATTCGGACCCCAAGAGGAACACAAGGGAGCTGTGCGAAGAATTCCTGCGGGCGTGGGAAGCTGCGGGCTACGACGCCAATAAGTTGGTGAGGCACCGCCATCTCCGGGTGGAATGGCAAAAGGTCACCGAGAAATATCGTAGCCTACTACATCGCAGCGCAAGGGCCAGCGCACCCAAGGGGCAAGACAGCAAGGGCCACCCATGCCCTTGGTCCGACAGCAGCAGGACAGTACCCACCGACCCCGTCCCACCCGACAGGGCAAGCCACCGCGAACAGACCCAGTCCTCTAGCACACACAGCGGGGCTTTGCAGCAGCACCCGCGGAGCAAGCCCAGAGCCGGCGCAGCCGCCCCGCCAGCGCGCACCGACTACAGGGAGACCACCTGGTCGGGAGCATCCAGCTCTGGCGCCCCATGGCGCCCAAGGGCGCGCTGGGAAGGGTGGGGCCACCAGGATAGTTCATGGGGGGGGCGACGCGGGGGAACAGGGAGAAAAGGACCGCCCCGAAAAGCGACGAGCAATGCGCCGACAAGCGGCAGCGCGGAAGAGAACTCGCGCGCTGGTAGCCCGGCAGCTGGCCCGGCAGGGCCCCCCCGACTAGGGCAGGGCCGACGCTACCAACAGCCGCCAAGGCGCACGGCGTTGGGCTTCTGAGACAACGAGTGACCCGGACCCCCTTCGCGGAAGACTTGCCGCGCACGTGTGCCGTGGGACTGTCCTCCCCTAGGACGGTCCCACCTCAGACGATGTCCTGCGGCTCAGGCCGCTCGCCTCAACCTCTCGCTTCACTTTCCAGTTCCGCGGCTATCGGCTGCGCTCTCCATCCCTCGTCGCCACGTGCTATCTGTTGTCCTGCGGCTATCGGCTGCTGACCCCCTTCCTCGTCGCCACTGCTTCTACACTCAAGACTGCGGCTATCGGCTGCTAACCCCCCTTCCTCGTCGCCACAGGGGAGCGACTTCCGCTGGGCCCCAGCTCACTGGGAAGATGAGTTGCGGTGGGCCCGATGGCCACTGGGTTCCCACCATGCGGCCACACCTGTCGACACAGCCAGCGACAGGACGTGTTTCACCGAAGCAGTGGGCCACGGGGGCGGACTGATGTTACCTCGCGGGGTTGAGGTACCCCCCCACCGCCGCGATAGTTCCTGCGTTCTCGTGGGCCTTTAGCCCGCGCGGCCGGCTGAAATAGCCCCGTCGTCGGTTTGGCCGCATTCGCGGCCCGTGGTGCTCCGAGAAGGCTCGCTCAAGGCGCTTTCTCCCGCTCTCGGCACGCTCCACTCAGTCACTTTGCCCGCGCCGCGTGCGGGCGGGGACGTATCGGACGCCGGCCTCGGCCCCTCCATGTGCCCCATCCTTTGGAGTCGGCAACGTGCGTGACTTCCACGTCGTCGCTCGCAGGAGCGGCTATCACCTCTGACCCCCCTTACGCATGGGCGCGTAGACAGTGCGGTCGGCAGTTTTGGACTCATAGCTTGGCCGCTTGCCGGCCCGCGGCGGACACGGTCGTCGGCCAAAGGCACCGCCGTGACGCTTGTGCTAGACGTTGGCCCCTGCCACAGTTGGGCCTTCTGGGAGCGGAGGCTCCACGCCGCCTTGGTGCCTGCGGCCATCGCTGGCGCCCTCTCCTGTGGTTGGCTGGCGCCCTCCAGGCGTTGGCCCGAACCCTCTCGGTGGCTTACACACTGGCCCACGCCCTGGGAGGCAAGTGAGTGGTTTTGGCACGCTTCCGCCTGGCAGTCGGTACTCCACCTGCGGGTCCGACTTGTTTTTGCCCGCCCCCCTTCTGCTGGCACACGCTCAGCGGCTTTCGCGGTCCGCATGGTGGCACCTGGGCTTCAGCTGTTGCCTTCGCGGTTGTTTTCTTTTGCTGACGCATGCTCAGCGGCGCGAGTTATCTGCAGGTGCACTCTGCGCGATGTCGCGCCATTTATCTGTCGCTGTGCCCCAGCCTCGGTCACTCCGCCCTCTGGACTTCTCCTTGCGGGCCGCGAATCAAAAAGTATCCCCACCAGCCCATCCATAATTGATTGCCCGTTTTCTTGGGGCCTCTTGGAGGCTATCTTGAACCATGCTCGACTAGAGGCTTCCGGAGGCTATTTTGAGCCATGCTCGGCTATCTTGGGCCATCTTGAAGCTGCCTTGAGGCCTCTTGGCGGTCTGCCGGAGGCTATCTTGAGCCATGCTTGGCCATCTGAAGCCATTTTGAAAACCAGATTTGCCTATCTAGGGCTCTTGGAGCCATATTGGGCCAAACAGGCGGGGTGGAGGGTCTTTGGGGAGAGGCTGGGAGGCCTCTTGGGGTCATCTTGGGCCCCATGGTTCAAAAAAGGGAGGTCTGGGAGCCCTCTTGGGGCTCTTCGGGGGGTCTGGGAGGCCTCTTGGGGCCGTTTTGGGCACCGCGCTTCAAAAAGAGGGGGGAGCAATTCCCCCCCCCCCTCGGAGGCTCTCAAACGGCATCTTGGGGCCCTCTTGGAGCGCTCTTGGGCGCCGTTTGGGCGATCTTGGGGCCGTCTTCGGCCTTTTTGGGCTCCAATTGGGCCTCTTTTGGGCCATCTGGGCACTCGTGGAAAAGGGAACGTCATGCATTAGCTGCCATGCGGGAAGTGCACCACGTCAGCGGATACGGGTGGAAGGCTGGCGGCTGGCATTCGCGACCGCGCAGGAAGGTCACCTTCCTCGAGCGGGCGCTCGTCGAAGGGGGGTTAGGCATTAGTTGCCGTGCGGGACGTGCAACGCCTTAGCGGGCACGCGTAGACCATCCTCGAGCGGGCACGCGTGGAAAGGGGGAGTTACGCATTAGCTGCCATGCGGGAAGTGTACCATCCTCGAGCGGGCAGGCGTGGAATGGGGGAGTTAGGCATTATCTGCCATGCTGGAAGTGCACCTTCCTCGAGCGGGCGCGAGGAAACTGGCCTCTGCGAGTAGGGTGGATGCACGCTGCTTGTAGAGTGAGGGTGGTCCGTTGTTCGGGTTCAAAAACCCCACCAAGCAAACCTTTGCATCCTTCCACGCCCCAGCGTCCGAGGGAAAACGGTGGTGGGCGTCCTCCTATCCGTCCTTGCCTCAGGGCCTCTCGTCCTCCTGTTCTTTGTCGGCCTCCCTCTTTCCCTTTTTTCTGCTCCTCCGTCCCCGTTTCACTGCTTATCCCATCCTCGTCCTCCTCCATCATCTTCCCCACCCCAGAAACAAATCAACCTTGGGCCTGTCCGCCAGCGGGTTCCGGCGAGAATTCCAGAACAGTTCCAATTGTGCCCCCCGGAAATGGGAGAGTTTTCAACCAATTGGGACGGATTACAACCATGTCGGTCCCAATCACAACCAACTCCGACCAGCTACAACCACTTCCCAAGCTTTTGAGAGGTTCTTGAAGGTTTTCTTCGAGAGGCTCCCTAGAGGCTCCTTCGCGACGCGGCCGCCGCCGCGTCGCGGGCGCTGTTGGGCGCTAGGGGCGGCGCCCCAGAGTCTGTCCATGGTATCACTTTCTATTTGGGACCCATGTTGTTTCCCAGAACGAATGTGTACACTGAAGACGTTCTTTTGATGCTTGGATCGTCTCCGAATGTTTTGCACAAGGAATCCGAGTGTAGGCCCGAAATGGCCGGTTGTAATCGGTACCAGTTGGTGTTTGGGCCGACTGATGAGTCCCAGTCCGTTGTAATTGGCCCCAGTCGGTTGGGATTTGTCCGACACGCAACCAGTGCCCCCCCGCTTCCCGAAGGCCCATAAGAGCAGGAGGAGGAGGAACAAAAAAAAAGAGCAGGAGGAGGCGGAGGACTCTCCCCCGTGCCCTCCTCCCTCTTGGGGTGCCCAGAAGGCATGGGCAGAACAATCGTGTCCGCACTCGTCTTTCTCGTCATCCTTCCCTCTTTGCAATCCTTCGTTTGTTTTGCAATCCTTGGGTTTTTTTTGCAATCCTTCGGGTTTTGTTTTGCAATCCTTCGGTTTTTTTGCAATCCTTCGGGTTTGTTTGCAATCCTTCGGTTTTTTTTGTCCAATCCTTCGGGTTGTTTTGCAATCCTTCGGTTTTTTTTGCAATCCTTCGGGTTTTGTTGCAATCCTTCGTTTTTTTGCAGTCCTCTTTTCTTCTGTCCTTACTCTCGCCTGATTGCATTATGTCGTGGGCTCGCCCTTCTGCATAGAGGCTCTGCTGACAGGCTGAGCCTGCACCCTGCTTGCACGGCCTGCCCTGGGCGAGTGGCACGGCTGTGGGTGCCAGCGACAGTTGGCAGGTCGATGTAAACCACCCAGACTGGATGCCTCCATCTGGAGTTGGTTTGTTGCTCGTTCCTTTGTCTTCTCCCCCGTCATCCCTCGGGCCGTGCCAGGACTTATTGCAGAAGCACCTGGCCTTCTCCCAGCTCGGGTACTTCGCCGAGGTGCTGGTGGCCTCTATTTGCTGCAGGCTTTCGGGGGAGTGGGAGGAGGAGGAAGGGGAGGGGGAGGGGATGGGGGAGGAGGAAAAGGAGGACGAGGAGGAGGAGGAGGAGGAGGAGGAGAGGAGGAGGAGGAGGGGGAGGAGGGGGAGAAGGGGGAAGGGCGATGGTAGGGGATTCGAACCTCCTGGGGGTTGTAACGGCCTTCGGGCGGAGAGGGAAGAATGAGTGCAGGATAAGGATTGTGAAGGAGGTGGAGGAGGTGGAGGTCGACGAAAAACGATAGGACTTAAGGTGGAAGTACAGGAGGAGTGGGAGGGGACAGACCTCCTGATTATGAACGAATGCCAGTAGCTCGTCGTACTAGCTCTACCGAGCGACAGCACCGCGGAGGAAGGATGGAGGAACATGAAGAAGAGGAGGAGAAGGAGGAGGAGGAGGAGGCGGAGGCAGATTGGCAAAGAAGATACCCACAACGAGGAGGAGGGTGTGTGGGAGTAATGGCGGAAAAGAAGGGTACCCCTCCATTCTTCCCGCTCCTTCTCTGTCTTCGTCTTCCATCCTCCCTCGCCTCTGCTTCAGGCTTGAGGACAGAAAAGACAATGGTGGAAAGTCGCTGTACATCATGACGCTTTCCGTCCTGAAGCCGTACAGACACCGCGGGATGGCCAGCCAGCTCATGAAGTGGGCGATAGACAAGGCTCAGACGACGGCCACCACGCTGACCACGACGACGAGGACGACGACGACGACCCCGATGACGACCGTCACGGCGCCGACGATACCGCCGCCGCCGCCGCTGCCGCCTCCGATGACGACGACGACGTCGACGACGACCAAGGCGCAGGGCGACGAGGGAAAGGCCGCCGACGTGCGGGAAATTTACCTGCACGTGCAGACCTCAAACTCCGGCGCGCTGTCCTTCTACAAGTCCTTCGCCTTCGAGGTCGTGGACGAGCTGAAGGCGGCGCGCTACTCCCCCCCCTACAGGACCCGCCTCCTTCCATTGGCTGTCACCTCCCGTGGGGGCGGCGCTCGCCCGGCAGCTGTGAGCTCTGTGCCTCGCGCCTTCGGCGAAGACCGAGCCGAATATCTTCCCGTGTCGCTTTCCGTGCAGGAGGATCTGGGGAGCGCATGCTCTGCTGACCACCTCTCTGCGAGATGCCGAAGCATTCTTGGCTTCTGGGATTGGGCCACTTGGGTTGCACCAGCGTCTCAGGGCTCGAGGGCCGAACTCCCTTAACAGAAGATGCGGCTGTGTGCCGTTCGATATCCACGGCGTGCCTCGAAGGGCAGTGTTTGGAGGCCTGCCAGGAGCCTTGCAGTCTTCGGGCAGGGCCGAGCGCGTGGTCAGCTTGAGGGTGGCGCAGCTCTTACCACACGCGTCTCATGGTCCGTGATCCCGATGGCTTTGTGCAGGGAGTAAGGGAATGGTGCCCCCATCTTGCTTCGTCCACTTATGCGGTCTCTGTTCGGTGCTGGCCAGAATAAGCGAGGCTCAATTTCGTGTGGGTCCCATCGTATCTTTCGAATTCAGGCGCGCAGGGAACATGTGTTCCTTTGAGAGGCATGCCAGGCAAGGCGTGGTTCTACTGATTTGCCCATCTGGGAGCTCTCCCCCCGTGCGTTGCCAACGAAGTAGATTGACGGCTCGGATTCCCCGATCGGCGATGCAGAGTCTCAGGCGCGAGTCCTCGGAATCGCCGTGACCGGGATAGCTGAGCTTGGTCGTTGGCTGGGGCCGGCCGCCTGCTGGGCCGAGACCGGCCTTGCTCAGCCTCTGCGAGCATTCGTTCGCGCGTTTTCCCGACACGCTTCCCCGACACTGGGTGAGGTGCGACGCAAGGAGTGCCAATCGTTCGCATTGAGTGTGCGAGCCTGCGCCAGCTTCCCCGCCACTGCCAAAAATCTGGCCGCTGCTCCCGCCTCCGCACCGCTCGGTGCTGTGCCTTCTCCTCGGGTGCGCCGCGGTACGTCGTTCGCGGTGTCCCACCGTGCCCCTCGCCAGCTCCACCCGCTGGCTGCCGCTCCCCGCCACCCTTGCCACCGTGGTTCGCCACGGCCGCCCACCGCGCTCTGGCCCTGCGCGCCTGGCTGCTGCTGCACCCCCCGGCTGCTCTCCAACTCTTCGGCGTATGAGCGTCCCGTCTTCCTCTCGGCCGTCCCCCCCCCCCCCCCCTCTTTGCTCGCCGGCCAATTCGCTAGTTAGTGTCCCTATCTAGTTTCTCGCTGGAGCGGAGTTCGCCGCCTCGCCGCTAACGAAAAATTAGTGTGAGACTGCGCCCGAGAGAAGGCTTGGAGCTGCCCTGAGTCTGGAGGGTGCCATGAGGAGAGGGCGCTTCTTCCAAGAGGAGGCGGACCCCTCGGTGGGTCTTGCAGTCCTCGCTGCTGGTGCTCTCGATATCGATACGGGGAGGTTGGTTCGGTTGAGCCCCCGCCCCCCGCGATTGCGCCTCAGTGGCCACCCCTCATCGACTTGAGGTTGGGCATGTTTTTGCCCTTTGTCGTGCCTCTAAATTCCGGCTGCCTTGCACTGTCGTGTCGCAGGATCAGTAGTTGTGCGAGGCATGCGTCGTAGGCGTGGTTTTCCATGGCGCTGTCGGTGACCACCCCTGGGATCAGCGCCTCGCATCCAGGCTGCTCATAAGAGGGATGGTCCGCTGGTCGCTGCCGGAGGCCGCTAGCCAGCGACAGAAAACACTTTCCGATGCAATTGGTTTCGATACAATAAGTCCTTTCCGATGCACTGGTTCGGCGGCGGCGACCGCGATGACGGAAAGACCGCTGCCAGTGGTCCCATTCCATCTGAGGCGTTCCGGACGAGGATCGAAGGAGTTGTCATCTCTTCCTCGGCAAAAGCCGGCGGAAGGCGCTAGAAGTACAAAGAAGGAGACACCGCCGACGGAAGCCGGTGGAAAGCCAACGGAAGCCAGTGGAAAGAAAATATGCGGTTTCAAGAGATGGCATCATTTTTGGTTTCAGGGGTTCTGGAACCCGCCATCTCGATTCTTCGACTGCCTCCTCTTCACCCTCCTCGGTCGCAGGGGGGGCACTGTGAGATCCCGCCGCGTGCCTTTGGGCAGCTGCGTGCGGGAAACTCTGCGCCCCGTGCAACGTAGCGCCGCGCGCCGTTCCCATGGTTTTGTCCGAAAATTTGATCGTGCGGAACCCCCCCAGCAACCGCGCCGGCTCCCATTCAGGCGACTGGGACCGCCGTGGCCTCTGCAGCTGTGGCCTCCTCCCTCCTTCCGACTTGTTGGGCCTCGACCCGCGCTGCAGCAGCTGGACCCACCCCTGGGTGCGTTCGTGATGCCGTCCCGCCCGCGCCCGCTGCCAGGGGCTGCTGCACCAGCTCGGCCGCCCCGCGCGCCCCGCTGCGGCTTCGCCGCGTGAGTGCGCCTTCCCATCCGTAGGCCTCCCGCTCCGCTCTCCCCCCCTCCTCTTGCATGCGGGACACTTCGCAATGCCGTGGCCTTGGTTTCGTGGACGCGCGTGCGGACTGCCTCTGCCGCGGTGCGGCGCAACAGGGTGTCTATACAGACAGCTGCATCCATGTGAGAGGCGTAAAACAACGGGTTCGTCTGCGCCGACATTGGTGCGTAAGTTGCCCGCGTGAGGTCGCGCCCAAGCGCCCTCGTTTCCCATGTGGCGTGCCGCGCGGGCGGCCCGCGCAAGCCGACGCGTTTGGTCGTTACGGCATCTCGAGTAAGGCCCGCTTCTTTTCGTCGCACATGTTACCAGGCATCTCAAGTAAGGTCGTTACGCCATCTCGAGTCGGATAGATAAGCAAACAATGCCAGGCAGCATAACGTCGACAAGGATCTCGGAGCTCGCGATCTCGCAGGGGTTCCCGCGCGCGCGCTCCGAGGCCTACTACAAGGACCTCGACCCGCCGGACTGCTACGTGCTGCGCAGGGCGGTCGCCGTTGGGGGCAGCGGCGACGCGCAGGAGGCGGCGGCCGTAGCTGCCTCGATACGCCCGTTGTGATACGCAACACGTGCCGCACTCAAAACGTCTGAGTCAATACGCGGCGTGTTGGTTCAGGGTATTGGCCCACGTAATATCGAAGGTATTGCGTCCGACCTACGTTTTCAGCCTACTTGCTGAGCTCCGTATCGGTACGCTATGTGTTGCGTGTTGCGCATCGGGGCAGCCGAGGCGGCGGCTGAGCAGACGGTCGCCGATGGCACCTGAGGGCACTTTGCGCAGTAGGTTCTCTTCCGCCGTCGAGGTTGGAGGCTCGAGGGCGAATGTTCGAGGATCGAGGCTTGAGAATCGAGGTTCGAGGTTCGGTTGTTGGTGTTCGAGGTTCGATGCTCGAGGGTACGAGGAGCGAGCGTCGCTGTTCGAGCATTGAGCGTCGATGTTCGGAAGACGAGGTTCCAGGAGCGAGGACCCAGGTTCGATGATCGAGTCCATAGGTTCGAGGATCGAGGATTGAGCGTCGATGTCCGAGGGCTAGGGCTTCAGGATCGAGATGCGAGCATCGAGGACCGAGGCTCCAGGTTCGACGATCGAGCATGGATGCTCGAGGTGCGAGGATCGAGCACTGAGACTGGAGGATCGAGGTCCAAGGTCCGAGGTTCGAGGGTGGAGGGCCGAGGATCGATTTTTTTGGGGGGGGATCGAGATTCGATGGGTCAGTCTGAAGGATCGATGGTCGATCTTCGAGGATCGACGCTCGCGGTCCGACGGTCTGGAATCGAGGATCGGGGACCGAGCATCGAGGATCAAGGCCCGGGTTCCAAGTATCGAGGTACGAATATCGATGTCTGGATCCATGTTCGAGGTACCATCGAATATCAAGGCTCGATGATCGACAATCGAGGTTCGACGTTCGCGAATCGAGGGCCGAGATTCTGGGATCGAGGCTTGATCTTCGCGGATCGAGGTTCAAGGATCGCGAACAAAGATTCGAGGATCGAGGATCGAAGATCGAGTTTCGAGGATCGGGGACCGAAAGTCGTTTCGTATACGTGTCTGACCCTTCCTGGGACCCTGGAATCTTCCCTCCCGAGTCCTCCAGGCATCCAGGGGGCTCGGGGCTCGGAGAGGAGAAGGTGTGTGGGAAGAGGGGGATGGGGAGGGGAAGGGAGGTGACGGGCCTGGCTGCCACCACCACCACCATATAAGTTTGGGGGGGAAGGAGGAGGAGGGGGAGGAGGAGGAGGAGGAGGAGGAGGAGGAGGAGGAGGAGGAGGAGGAGGGGAGGAGGACGAGGACCCCCTCCCCCTCCTACTTCGTCATCGCGGTCGTCACTGTCGCCGTTCGTCGTGACCTTCATCCCTGAATTCCCCCGGAATCAGTTGCTTCCAAGGATCAAAGCGGCAAGTGCGGTGGCTGCGACGCGCGCCGCTCGAGGTGGTTCAATGGCCACAATGCGTATGGTTTGGGTGCGCGCTGCATTGATGCTTGCCTTCAGCATGCACTGTTGTTTCACGAGTGCTTGCTACTTGCCTGCCCCGCAGACCTTACGAGCCACCCTCAGGCGCGCCAGGGATGGGATACTGGTGTCTCAAGATCCAGCACCCTGTCCCCCCAGCATCATCATCATCATCATCATCATCATCACCATCATCACCATCATCAAACGAGCTTGAGTTCTTCATGGGCAACTATTATGATCGTATATCTGAATATATCGCCACCGCCAGCGGGCTTTCGAAGTACACGTTGGCGGCGCCGCATCTTTTCCACGACGCCATCAACTTTGTGTGGGCCATTGACGATTTATTTAAGCTACTGGCCCTCCCCCCCGAGGCGACAACAGACGATATCCGCGACATTGGCAAACCTCGACGCTGAATGTTTGGATACAAGTGGCGAACCGAAAGAGTACAAGCAGAATCGCACGAAGGCCGAGATCGTCGTCGCTGCATCCTGGCGAGGCATTGCGCACGAGCTCGCTAGGGATCGCCGTCTAGTCGGCAAGTTGATGCCTGAACTGAAGCACCTCGGCGGTATGTTCTCTGCCCTGGGAGTAACGTTGCTGAACGACGCGAGCGACTCTTTGCCATCAATGGAGCTAGGAATCACTTGAGTTGATTCTGGCATTCTGACGCAGGATGGAGACCTAAACGATTGTTACTCGGCGTACACAGCGCGGCCACCTCTGGCGGAGAAAGCTACTTGTATACTAAGACTGACATACGGCGTTCGACTCCAGCCTTGACGGGAAGTTTCGCTCCATGCTCCAGGGCCGCGCGCACTCCGAGGCTACCGGTATTCATCGGTCCTGGCCTTCCTCAACGTCTGGCGATATTGGAAGTTTACACCTGTCGCGCTGGAGCTCACTGTACGCCGGCTCTGCTGGTGGCGCGACATACTCACGGACATTCCACAGCACATTCATTTCTTGGTTGGTTTTTGTCGGCGATCCGGCGCTTGAGTGTGCAGACGGCGTGATCAACGTGAACGCACCCATTCACCCTTGGGCGAAACAGTTATACACGGACATCGAGATTGTTCTCACGATCGACTTGGCGACAGAGCTGCGTGACGCGTGGCATCTAAGGAACATCAAGAGGCTTCTGGAAGACGAGCAGCTCCGTGACAAGTACACTGCGGTAGATCCGCGCAGTTTGCGGGTTGTTTTTTCTATCAGACGTGGCACCCAAACGGTACGACGCTCGAGGGTCAGATGCCAGTGGAGGGAGAGATCACGGGGATCGATGGCGACAAGCTTCACACGTGCGAGATAAAGTTGAGGACGACTTGCAATGTGGTCGGACCTTCACTACTCTGGCTGCGCTACGTGCCCATCAGATTCACAGAAAGGAGCCCATCCATCAGATGCGCGGTGTACTCAGTCTACTGGTCGTGGACAACAGATGCTTGATATGCCAGACGGTATTTCGCAGTCGAGATCATTGTGCACGTCACCTTTTTCGCGGGTGGTCAGCCCGTCGCTGCGTGCGCCAGAACACGGTGCAGCTGTGGCAGCACAGGCTTCCCGACTGCTTTGAGTGCCCGATCTGCAAAGAAGCTCCACGCTTTCCTCCCCCTCCCCTTGGGGCCCCCGGGGGAGCGGCGCAAGCAGCGCCTGCAAGAGCGAGCCAGACTGCAGCAGGCCGTTCTGCCGCGCAACGCTCATCACTAGCAGCAGCAAGTACCTCACCGCCATCACAAAAAAGCGTAATCACAAACGGCAGGAGTGGTACAAGTAGCACCTACAAGAGCGAGTCAGACTGCAGCAAGCCGCATTGCGAGCAAACGCTCATCACCAGCAGCAGCAAGTAGTCCACCACCATTACTATCAGAGTCATCCCATACGGCAGGCGATTCTATTTCATCTACGCCGCCCGCCACACATAATACAGCCAAACCAGTGCCGCAGCAAGCAGCTCTAGTTCAACCCAAGTTAGCAGCATTACCGACATCTGCTCCGACACGTGCACGAATCCGCAGCAAGACTACACCGAGCCGAGCCCAGCCTTCAGCGACGCCATCATCACCGTCGCCATCTCTGCTAGCACTTGGCTCCACCGAGGCTCTCCGCACCCATCTTCGCTTTCATGTACTTGTGCATGTTTCGGCGCGACCGTGGATTGCGCGAGAGCTACGAAAAGTTGTTACCAGGCCGAAGCTGGGAGCGCGCCTGCCAACTTCTGCTGCGGGGGTGTCGTCAGCTCGTGCCCCACCTCGGCCTCGTGAGGCAGTATTCTCATCGGCTTCGGGTTCTGATGCGGCCAGCGCGGCGCCCGCTAGCATCTTCGCCAGCGTCTGGGAGTGGTGGGGCCGTCGCGGTCGGAGACAAACGGGGCCCCCCCCCCCCCCCGCCCCCCCCCCCCCCCCCCCCCCTCCCCCAGGCGGGGCAACGTCGGCACCGCGGACGACGCGACGCGGAGGCAAAAGGCGCAACAAGGGCGAGCAGGAGACACCGAAAGCCGAAAGTGATCCAGGTCGCAGACAAAAGGACTGAGAGATCCCCTGCTATTGATACTCAAACAGACGTTGAGCACCACGCAGAAGGTTCGAATGATGGAGGGCATCATGCTGGACTCGTTCATCTTCCCGAAGAATCGCAAGCTCGTCCAGGCACTTCAGGAGGAGCAGGAGTATTTCGCCCAGCGAGTGGAGGATTTTCGGAAGGAAAAGGAGAATAACCCCATGGCCGAGCCCCTCGGCCCACCTCGCGCGCTGCCGTTCGCGGCGCTGGTCGAGGTGGCGCCCCCCCTCAAGGCCTGCGGCGGCGACAACGCGAAGAAGATCCAGAGCCTGGTCCAGGACATCAACCATTGCGAGAAGGCCGAAGACGTGGAACAATTGGCCCGCGCATGCCGCCTGCAGAAGACGGCGCAGGAGGACCAGATGAAGATCGCGCTAGCAGCGCAGACGATTGGAGACAGGCCATGCGGCCCACTCGACGGGCATCGCCAGCGCGGAGGCCGTCGTCTGCGGGGTTCAGCCCCCGCTGGGTACATGTAGGAGGAGCTGCAGGAGTGGACCGAGTGGATGGAGGCGAAGTTCGCGCAACTGTTCGTGAAGACGTACAGATGAAATTATGCATGACGCGTTGACGTCCACACCGACAGTGTGAATTGCGTAAACTGACGTTTGTATTCGGCGACTACACCCATGGTGCATAGTACACGGCGACATGGACCCCGAGTCGGTGGTCATTGGTATTCTGTCGTGCAACACGGACTCAGCGCAAGGATCAGCCACCTCGACGCCCGTCGTTCCGCCGTGTCCTGAGTGAGGCTCGCACCTGAAACAGTTGTTTTGTTTCCACTGCCCCGCGCGCGTCGCTCCGCCGCTCGCCGCCCTCGGCTGTTTAGGGTCTCTTTGGCGTCGGGGTTTGCGGCGGCGCGCCCCGAAGATCGCGCCTGTGCTGGGCGACCGACGCCACTGCGCTGAGTGCGTGGTGCTCCGCTGTGCACATCCGCTATCGCAGCGGGCAGAGGGCCCCCGTGCTGCCCCCGGTTTGCCCCTCCCCCCGAGCCCCGATTCTGTTAAAAAACCACCGTCGTCATCATCATCCGCATCATCATCATCAGCATCACCCTCATCATCAGCATCCGCATCAACATCACCAGCAGCAGCATCATCACTGTCGTGATTTCACGGGCTTCCGATGACCTCTTGAGGGCCGCCGCCGTTTGATGTCGCTCAAGTCTTGAGTGTGTTTGAGAGGCTCACAGACCACGCTTTCCCTGGAGTGGCATCGGACTTCGCCAGGTGTCCGCCAGTGCCATCTTGCCCCCCGTGTCCCGCCTGCCCCCTGGCACGCGAGGCGCCCGCTCCTTGCCCTGGGTGCTCGCTGCAGTGCCCCGCGTTTCCGCCCTGCGCGGAGGTCGCCCCAGCGGCGCGCCCCGCGCCGCCGCCGTGCCCGACGCCCGCCTGCCCGGCGCGCGAGGCCTGCGCGGCGCCTTTCCCAGCGCCGGCGCCGCCGGCGCCAGACGCGGCGCCCGCCAGGGGGGCCGCTGCGGTCGCTGGGGGCGTCAGCGCCGAGCTGCGCGCGCTGTCCGCGGGGCTGCCGGGCGGGGCGATCGGCGCCCTGCTCGCTGCCGCCAGCCCGGGATGCTTCAGTGCAGCCGCTCGCTGCGACGGCCGTCCTCGGGTTCGCGCTCCTGCCGGCCGCGGCGATGGCGGCGTCGGCGACTCGGTGGGCATGCGTCTTCTACGCAGGCGAGGCGGCGCGGCACCAGCTCTTGAACCTGGGCCGCGCGGCTTTGTCCGAGGCTGACCGCGTGATCTACGCGGCCGGCGGCCTAGTGCATCGTTGCCCTCGCCAACAACCCAGACGTGCAGGCCGCGCGCTGCGGGTCGTTCGACCCGCCGCCTCCAGGGATCGACGCGAACCAGGTGCACAGATACGGGCGGAGGCCGACCGACGCGGAGCTGGCCCAGCTGACGACGGAGGCGGAACAGATTGCGGTCGCGGAGTGCCGCGCGCGCGCGGCGGCGGTAGGCGACCTCGGGCTGCTCGCCAACCTGCTGGCGCTAGTGGTGCTGGGCTGTGGGGTCGCCGTGGTGTCCGTGGCGCCAGTGGGCCAGGCGGTGGGGCTGCTGCGCGGCGCGGCGCCTTTGGGCGCTGCCGGGGGCGGCGGTGATGTTGTCGGGGCGTGGCGCGATGCTGCCTGCGAGGGCGGCCTCCGCATCGGAGTTGAGGTGCCTGGCCATGTTCCCACCGCGGCTCGCGTCCAGGATCGCGACGTGCACGTGCTCCCCGGCGGCCAGGGCCATCTCGTGGAGCTGGCGCCCGCGGCTGCGCTAGAGCCCTTCCTCCGGAAGGCAGTGGGCGCGGACGCCGGGGCCCTTCCTATAGCTCGGGGCGCGCGAGGCCGCCGAGACGCCCCGTGGCACGAGATGCTGGAGATGACCCGCCAGGAGGACTTCGGCTCGGACTGGTCGCTGCCTGGGCCGAGGAACGCCGCCCGGTGCATGAACTACAGGCAGCGGGGGGGGTCTCGGCATCGAGGGGCATTGTGAGCACTTCCGTCAGATCTGCAGGCTTGGCGCTACCGGCTGGGGGGCACAAGAGCACTGCCAGCTGCGCCAGCAGATCAAAGCAGCCACCTGCCAGGGCCTTCTGGACGGCACGAATCTGATCTGCATTGCGTTGAAGTTCAGGAGGCCCCACCCAGACCATAGAGTCTGCGCGCTGGGGAAGGGCGCCGAGAGCCAGGGCCTCGGTGGCGCGATGTGTCTGGAGGAGTAGGCGGCTTTCTCGGGGGTGTCCAGATGGACTTCCCCCGTGACGGTGTCGCCCGACTTGATCGAACACATTCGCAACGACGTCGAGAAGGAGGCCAAGTTGCACAATAATCTGCGCCTGGCCCGCGAGGAGCGGGAGTCCAGGCGCAAGAATGGTCGATCTTGGCGCCCGTGCTGGCCTCGGAAATTGCGACCCTGCCCGCGCTTGAGGTGTCCACGATTTTGGCAGACGTCGGCCCCAGGACATCCTTTTGCTCCCGTACCCGTTCGCTGCGGCGCCTCTGGACCAGGCTTCCGCTAGCGGACTCGCTAGAGGCTCGCGAAGCAGGCTGGGGCACGGGAGGGCTGTCTGTAACTGTGTGATCAGCGCGGTGGACGCACTCAAGTGGCTTCGCGATCCTTCTCTCATGGGCGGTCGTGACCGACATGCGCGGCACGTGGGCCCGTCTCTCGCTCAGCGTATGTGCCGCGTCCACATCGACGACTCCGCGCGGTATTTTGGCCCGCCGCCCTCGACTTGTTCCCCGCAGAAGCGCTTGCGCAGCTTCGCGTGTCCGGGGGCGCCTGCGCTGTCGAGCAGTCGCCGCTCGGGGGCTGCTACCCCGCGCTCCTCTCTCTGCCTGGCGCCAGTTCCGCACCCGCGCCGCCGGCGGGCGCGCGGGGGGGGGCGGGCAAGCCAAGGTCGAACAGTTCATTCTGCAGAGTGCGCTTGGTCCGAGCGAGTCCCCCCCCCGAGACGGAGCCGCAGCCGTGGTGGAACCGCCCATCGCACGGCAGCCACGGCAGCCATCGGTTGTGGGTGGCGGGCCCCATGCTCCGCTGCACCAGGTGCGGCGCCTTTGCGAGGTCGACGCGCATGCCGCCGCCGCCGGGCGAGTGCGAAACGAGACCCAAGAACAAGCGGGCGGAGAGCAGCTGGGGCAGGGCGACGCGCGGCCTCGACCCCAACACCAAGGTCGTCTGCGGCGCGCCCATCCCGCTGGCGCAGTGGAGGCCCGAAATTCCTGGGCAAGATGGAGCAGGAGGCCCGCGGGGGATTTTGCCCTCGCCACCGCGAGGGGGGCGATAACACTTCGACCAGAGCCAGGCCAGGCCAGGCGAGGGGAGCCACCATCATGACCGTCATCAAGATGATCCGATTCAGTATCATCATCATCATCATCATCATCATCATCATCACCATCACCAACAACACCAACATCATCTGAATCAGCATCATCATCATCAGCAGCATCACCACCATCATCATCATCACCATTACCAACATAATCAACATCATCAACATCATCTGAATCCGCAACATCATCATCATCATCCTCATCGCCATCATCATCACCACCAGCAGCATCAACATGACGATTGTCCTTCGCATCATCACAATCAGCATCACCATCATCATCACCCTTATTACCATCACCACTGTTAACATTACCATTACCGTTTTCAAGTCAAACCGCATTACGTATCATTCTCTCCACCACTATCAAAATCATCGATCTCACCATTACCACCACCGTCGCCATCGACGTCGTCATCGGCAACGTCATGCCGTCGTCGTTCGTCATGACCATCATCCCTGCACCCCCCACTGCCCTCCCCCCGCTCCATCCGTCCCTGCGCGAAGGATAAGTCGGGCTTGTCCACCTACAGGGGGATTTTCGACGAAAGATTAACAATACCCCAACAATATGGAAAAAATAGTCCACAAATAGTCTGGGGACTATTTTTTGAATATGTTTTGTTTTGTTGGGAGTATTTTTGGTGTATTTATAATTTTTCCTCGAATATCCCCTTGTATGGGGGACGCGCACGACATAACACTAGGGACAGATATCTGTTTTTTGGGGGCCGAGCTTCGTGGCACAAATTGTTGGTTGGCTTTGCAGCCGAGGGCGGATGCGTAGCAGGTTTTGCTTGGCGGAGTCCTCTTCCCATCCGTTGGGAAGCCGGCGGTTTACATCGCTCTCGGGGGTGGGGGGGGAAATAAAAACTCCATCCGTCCCTGCACTTCCCCCTTCCCTGTTTTCCCCCCTTGCCCCTCCCCCCTTTTTCCCCCCCTTGTCCTTTTCCCCCCCTTTTCCCATCCCTTTTTGCCCTTCCCTTTTCCCCCCCTTTCCCCCCCTTTTCCCCTTCCCTTTTCCCCCCTTTTTCCCTTCCCTTTTCCCCCCTTGCCCTGTCCCCCTTTTTCCCCTTCCCTGTTCCCCCCCCTTGCCCTTTCCCCCCTTTCTCCCCCTCCCTTTTCCCCTTCCCTTGGTTCCCCCCCCTCTCTCCCTTCCCCCGTGCCCTCCCGCCCTCCCTTCGCTCCGCCCGCCTGCTCCGGAGAGGCTCCTCTCCTCCGCGGGGGCCCTGGCGCCCCTCCGCCGCGGCGCCGCGCGGCGGGCGGGCCGTTTTTGCTGCGGGCCCCGCGCCCCCGGGCTTCGATGAACCCTCTCGCTGAGAGGTCGGGCCGGACGAAAGGGGGGGATTGGGAAAGGGGGGGTTGCGAAATTTTCTGCACGCAGCTGGTCTCGGCCCCACCGAGGGGCCCATTCCTCGGTACATGGCCGCCTCCGGCGCCGGGGGGCGCCGGGAGAATCAGCTGCGCGAGCTGGTTCTCACCCCCCCCCTTTGCTATCCCCCCCTTTCGCCCGGCCCGAGAGAGGTCGGGCTGGGACACTCTCAGAGGAGGATGCTGGACCAGCGCCACCGCTCGGAGGTGGACAGACCTCCTATACCCTGACGCGTCGAGTGAGGCATTGGCTTCGCGAGGGGGCGTCGCGGCCGCCGTTGTTGCGGGTCCAGAGGTCCGTCGGTTTCGGCCCCAGGCCGTCTTCACCAAATGGAGGTTTACTGAAATGAGGCTTGTCCAGCGCCGAGCCGTGAGCCCGTCGTCAGAGGAGGACAAGGCACGGATGCCGCTGCCCGGGTTGCGTGTCCCCCTCTCCGGGAACTCCGGGAGGCCCTCGTCGCCACGGCTGGCTTCGCTCCGGAGCTGTGGCCAGAGCGCACCCCGGGAGAGATCAGGGGAGTGGCGGTAGAGCCTGTTTTTTTTTAGACTCTGGCAAGTTTACTTGCATGGACGGGAGGGGGGGGGGCTGAGCCTGAAGCAAGCCGCAAACGACTTGCACGTTCGGGGGGGCGCGGAAATCACGCAAGTCGAAAGGCACTTGCACGCTAGTATTCGCTTGAAGGGGGGCGAGGGGGGGGGGGGGGCGAACGCCATGCAAGTAAACTTGCCTGAATCCAAAAAAAAACAGGCTCGTATCGGTATGCTTGGGTTCCCCCGTATCGGGGAGGGGGCCGACCCCTCGGCGGCGGCACGCCCGAGATCAGGGGAGTGGCGGTATCGGTAATTTTGTTTGGGTTCCCCAGTATCGGGGAGGGGGCCGACCCCTCGGCGGTGGCACTCCCGAGCGTCACCCAGTGCCAGACGACGCTCGGGCGTGCCCCCCGCCCAGGGGCGGGTGCCCCCCGCTGAGGGGTTCTCGGCGGCGGTGGTCCATGCTCCTCGTCTGGGCATCGAGCGCCCGGCGACGTGCGCAAGCTGCAACCGTCGGGGGATTCGAAGAGGGCGCTCAGGGGAAGAGGGTGGGAGATTCGAAGAAGAAACAGCTGCATAAGTTCGGGGGAGCGTAAGACCCGGGTTTGCCGGGACTCGGGTTCGCCATCGTTTTTTGACGACCGCGACTCTGAGTTTCGTGGGATGTCTGCAGCGGGAGGCCTCGTCAAAATGCAGGCTCGGCCTCGTCATTTTTTTGACGACCTCGTCGGGGATTTCCGAGTCCCCCGTACCCGGGTCTTACGTCTCCCCGATAAGTGAGCGCAAACTTTCGGATCTCTGCGCGGATCTCTTGGACCGGCGCTGGGCCCCCCTGGCGGCGCCTCCGGCGCCGCCCCTGGCGCGCTCCGCGTGCCAGGGTGGGGGGGTCCAAGACATCCGCGCGGACCCCCACAACTTTATGTTGGTTCAGCTGCCATTATTCTCTGGGGAAGTGGCGATCCAACATCTGCGATGTCATTCCCCCCCCTCCCTCCCTCGTCCGCGCACATGCCTCGGACCATGATGCGTGCCCTCCCCCACGCCCTCCTGGCCGCCCTCTTCGGTGCACCCGCCCTTGCGACGTGCGCAAGCTGCAACGGCCGTCGGGCTTGAAAAGTTGGGCCGAGTGGGTCCAGACTGTTCGCCTCCTTGCGGCGTCGTCCCGATCCGTTCAGCAGGTCAGGCGCGTCGAGGGTCGTCAGAGCAAGAATTGAGTTTCTGGGGAGCCGGGGGCGTGTCTGCCGTGGTTCTACAATTCCAGACCAGTCAGTTGCTGAGAAGCAGGGGTCAGTGGACTTATGTCGGACACAGCCGCCAGCCCGCGCTTTCACCAATGACATGCAACATCGTGCAATTATGCCTCGTGCGTGTTGCTCATGTTTTTGTGCTGCCACGTGACTCTTACCGTACGAAGTTCACAGTCGCGTGTCCAGTGGCATGCTGGCTTGTCCCCATGCCCATGCTAGTTAGTATGCTGTGAAGATGACGTAACACTTGGGCCACACGGTGATGTCTGTTCATGTGCATATCGTTTCAGAATGCGTGCTTGAGTGAACGAGTGTGTGTGCGTGTGTGTGTTTGTGTGTGTGTTTATGTGTGTGTGTGTTTATGTGTGTGTGTGTGCCACACCGCCAGCTTTGCGTGGCCCGCCTAGCTTTTAACCGGAAGAGGCTCGCTCTCGACCCGCAGACCAAAAAGTGCCACACCGCCGCCTGGCAGAGGACGGCAGCGAGGCGACGCAGCAGGCCCAGGGACACCCCGCCAGACATCCAGCCGCAGCAGGCACGGCGCCCCGGCAGGCAGGGGCCCGCCGAGCTGGGACCCCCGCCGCACTTGGAGCGACGACGCCTCGCCCGTCGGGCGGCGCAGCGACCGGCGGGCCCCCCAGGTCCCAAGCGCGTGCACTCTGCCCCGTGCCCCCCTATGTCCGTACAAGCCGCCGCCGCCGTCGCCTCCCTGGATCTTCATTGGGCTGGGGTGGCCCAGTGGAGATCCAGTGCAGCTCGCCAGAGGAGCCGGCTGCGGCGCTGGGCAGTCGCCCAGCCCCGGGTCTCAACCGCTGCACGCATCCCCTCCGCGAGGGCAGCACGGCGCCAGCCGGCCAAAGTCGGGCCCTCTTTGACTGCCTTCCTCGAGACCCCGTGAGAGGACGGTCAGCGGACGGACCAGGGGCCCACCGGCTTGGCCGAGCGGGTCCCTGGCGAGGCACCTGCCGCCCATCTGGTCTCCTGGGCGGCCGATGCGCACGCTGCCCAGTGGCACGGCTACTCGCCAGCTCTCCCCACGGGTGTCGCCAAGACGCCCTGCCGACGACATGCAGAAGCCCTGCTGGGTTGCCTATGCCCCATGACCAGCATGCTCCTCGCCTCGCCAAAGTCGTCGTCTCCCCCCAGCCCGACCCGACAGACACCGAGACCGTCGTCTCAGACCTGCCCATCTCGCCGCCTCCACCTTGCCCCACCCTCGCCGACCGTAATGATGCCACCTTCCGCGCTCTCGAACCGGTGGAACCAGACTCGTGGAAGGGAAGGAAGGACTGCACCATTGCACACATATAGTACAATGCGCCCAGATGCTCCCCGACGACGTTCAGACGGCTTGGCGCCACTGGGCGGAAACGCAACGTGGAGAACCCGAGGTGCCTCTGGACCCGCGAGGCTGGACAGAAGGGGACTGCAAGGTCCTCCCAAGCAGCATCTGCGGCCCAACGATCCCAGAAGCTGGAGTGCCCAAGGTTTTCCCCTGGGAGGGGCGGCGCGCCGCCCTGGTACATGAACTTCGTGGACATCAAATATGTCGGGGACTGTGCGGGTGGGCTTCCGAGGGAGCCTGCGAACCGTGCGGTCGGGCGCGCAGAGCCTGGCTGCGTGGTCAGTGGGAAACAAATCATCAAGCTGAAGGGGCACAAATGCGAGCGGAAATACCGTCTCCTCCCGCAGTGGCTCTCGTTCCTAGGCTCCGACTGTCCCCAGCTGCTTTCGGCTTTGGGCAGCAACCTCAGCTGGCACAGTCAACGGCACCTCACGAGGTTTTTTGTCATTCAGGAGGCGCGGGACCTGACGTCCCCGGAGCTGGCCCACTACCAGCCCGGCGCGGGAGACCTGGCCGTTGCGGGCCCGAGCGCCTCCATTAAGGCAACATCACACAAAGTAAGGGCTCCCGCTACCCAGGCTGGTCGACCACTCCCAGTTCGAGCGCCGACAGTCGCCAGCGTGCACCGCCTATGCGGCCCAAGTCTGACCCCCGGCAGAGGCAGCCAGGATAACCCCAATCCGAGCGACAGCGCAGCGGACGTTGCATCCATCGCGCGGCTGAACATACAGCCTGCCGTGTCCGAGCTGCTCGAAGAGACGCTCCCCAAGCCTCCTATTGCCCAGGAGGCCCTTGCCCTGCCGACCCCAGGCCCAAGCGCAACCGTGGAAAGCGCCGAGATGGAGGTTGTCTGGTCGCCAGACCAGCGCGAAGGCAGCCCGTGAGACGCGGGCGCCCCGGGCCAAAACCGCCGCGCACGCCCCGGCACGGAGCCCTGCACCACCGACCCCGCGCAGGCGACGGCAAACAGCACAGACCCAGCGGAGGCAGCGCACGCGCCCACCCATCCACCGCAGGAGAGCCAGCCCTCGACGAGCAAGGAGGCAGTCGAGGCGCGCGCGGGCGGACCTTGGCCCAGCGACCACCGCAGCGCCTGCCCAGCAGACGGTCCGACCACGATGACAGGGCCCAGCGACGAACGGGCTCGGACGCCCCCCATGGCGAGCGCGCGTGAACACCCGGGCCACCCCCTCAGCCCCAGGACCAACCGTGGGCGCCCTTGGGCCAACTACCGAAGGTTTGGGGGCCCCCTCCTCAAACGCCGCCCCGCCCCGCGCGGCCTCCGGGCTCCGCGGGCTGATCGCGGCTACATCGACGAAGACGACCCCGGCGTCGCCCCCGTGCGCCCGACCCCGCCGATGGATCGCCTGGCAACAGACTTGAAACCGCAGGGCCGGCACCTGGGAGACCTGGCCGGCTAAAACAGGATTGCGGGGCTTTCCTTGTCGAAGGATAGCATGCCCTAGCACTGCGACGAGCGGGGCGGCGAAGCCCCGCCGGGTACGACGGGGACCTTTTTATTGTTTCTACGACGACATCCGCAGGGCCTGCTGGTCGAGGGGGGCTTAGATGGACTGGCGGGCCGACGCCAGCGCAACGAGCGCTGGCGCGACGAGGGGCGCGGCAAAGGGAAAGGCGGCGAGCCGCCTGGGAAAGGCAAAAAGCAAGCCGACCCCACTTGTGCCTGCCTGGCCTCTAAGGCCCCAGGCTCTACAGCCGCGCCCGGCGCCAGCCCGCGCGCTAGCGCGCGCCACCGGGGCGCGCCAACAGACAAACCCGCCACCTTGCTGCAGCCACCTTGCCCGGCGAGGCACAGCCAC
>CAUYUJ010017682.1:298637-358637 GCA_963575745.1 Prorocentrum cordatum | reverse complement strand
TTCCCGTTCTTGTCCGGATAGGTTGGGCGAAGGATCTGAGGACATGGAGTGGCGGACTGCCACTCCTCGGGGGCCACGATTTGAATCCTACCCCCCCACGATTTTCGAGGGGGGTAGGGGTAGGGTTCACACGTGGCCCCCTGAATCCACAGAGGGGGGCGCAGCGGGGCCGGACGATGTGGAGATGGGGGGTTACGACCTCTGCTGCACACGGCTGCTTTCGGCCCCCCGCGCGGCAGAGGCCCACTCCTCGAGGCACGGGCGCCTCTCCCGGGGGCTGGGAGGCGCCGGGAAAACTGCCCTCTTCCCTGCCTTTTGCTATCCTGCCTCTTCCGATGCCTTTGGAAGGTCCTGACTCGCGCCGCCTCCCTTCCAAGGCGAAAGTTCCTCGAATGGCTCGAGCTGTCACGGCGCCGGCCGAGGAGGGGAGCACGGGGGCGGGCCGATCCAGAAGTGGAGAAGAGGCCATTTGCGTCAGCCCGAGTCTCTTCCCTGCCTTTTGCGATCCTGCCTGCTCGCCCCCCCAGGCGTGCGACGTCCTGATTTTTTCAGGGCGGCGTCCCTGGGGCCGTTTTTGTTCGTCCTGGGTGGTCTTTTGACGGTCTCGAGGCCCGGCGAGGGCCGCCCGGGGCCGAGAGTGGCCAAAAATTTGCCGTCCTGATGTTTCCACGACGCGATCATGTCTGGGCCCCCCCCCCCCCGAGAGGAGAGGGCCCGCCGGGTGCGGGGAGGCGCCTGGGAGCTCTTCCGGCCCGCGGTCCTCCCCCGCCGCCGGGCGGCGGCCGCCCGCGGCGGCGGCCAGCGCCCCCGGCGGCAGGCCCGGGGGGGCGCTCCCCTCGCCTCGTCGCCGCCGCCGCCGCCGCCGCCGCCGCTTCCGACGACGACGACCACGACGACGACGACGACGACGACGACGACGACGACGACGACGACGACGATGAGGTCGACGAGGTCGACGACAACAACGACGACGACGACGACGACGACGACGACGACGACGACGACGACGACGACGACGATGTCGACGAGGTCGACGACGACGACGACGTCGACGACGAGACGGACCATTCTTCGCTTCCTGAGGCCCGAAACGGGGCCCGGGACCGTCAAACATTTACGACGAAACACCGGGCCGATTGAAGGTCTTCTGACTTCGGGCCCACTCCAGGGACCCCGCGTTGAACAATTCACGCTATCGAATCTCTTTGACAGGATGGCATACCAGTCCCGTGGAATGCGCCCGACTTCCAGGACCCGACGTGTAGCGACCCGTGGTGGTGATGATTGTGGTCGTGGATTCGCGGCAGTGGCAGTGGCAATGGTAGTGGTATTGGTGGTGGTACCTGCAGAGGTTGAACCAATGGCCGTGATAGTGGTCGCGGAAAGTGCAATCGTCGTGGATGGGGTGGGCATTCCCAGAACGGACATGGAATCGGAAGTGGTCGTGACCGCGGTGATAGTGGAAAGGGCGGTGGTAGCCGTGGCGGCACTGGCGGTGTTGAGCGTGGTCGCTGGAGCGACTAGAACCTAAGCGCGTGCGAAGCGCGCGCGTGGTTTTAGTATGTATGTATGAATGAATGTATGTATGAATGTCCATAGGTATGTATATGTATATGTATAGGTATATGTATATGTACATGTGCACGTATATGTTTATGTTTAGGTCTATTTGTATGTGTATGTGTATGTGTGTATATATATGGAGAGAATTGAGTTCCTCATGCGATTTATCTCCCCTGGCGCGTCCCTTGGCACGTCCACCCCGTTGCCGCCTCCCCCGCAGCCGCTTTGGCAAAAGGGGTACCCGGGGGAATACCCATCACAACCCCCCCAGGGCCGCGGCCCAGGCCGTCCTCCCTTGGCGCGGGATGGCCGCTTGCTGAGCTGGGCTTGGGCCCGCGGCAGCTGCGCCGCGCGGCGCGCCGCCACTGCGCCAGCCCGCCCGCGTGATGTTCGGCGGCGGGGCTGCGCCAGGCGTGGGTGGCGCAGGTGCCAGCCGCGCGTTGGTGGGGCCCGCGGGCGGCCTCCTGGGCGTTGGCGCGGGCGGGGCCGCTGGCGGCTTCGCCGGCTTGCCCCCTGGCAGCGGCGGGATGCTGCCCCCGCCTCCGCCACGTCTCGCCAGCGCCGCGGCGGCCGCGGGCGCTGGAGGCGCAGGAGGCGCCGCAGGCGCGGCTGGAGCTGGCGGCGCGCGGGCTGCCAAGCCGGCGATGGGTGGCATGGGCAAGCCCGCCCCTGCGCGCGGCGCCGCCAAGAGAGGGCTTGCTGGCGTTGCGGCTTGGAGAGGAGCCGGCCGTGGCAAGGCACGACGTGCTCCTGCTGCCGCGGCTGGCGGTGCGGCCGCCGCAGGAGGAGCGGCGGGCGTGGCCCCAGGGTTGCCTGGAGTCGGCGCGCTCGGAGGTCCTCCTGGTGCCGCTGGCGGTGGAGCAGCACCTCCGGCTGGCGCGCCGCCGCCAGCCCCCATCGCGGGCGGTCCCGTAGGCGGCTGGGGCGCGCCGCCGTGAGGCGCCGCGGGCGGAGCTGGGCAGCTGGGCTTGGCTGGAGGCTTCCCCTGCGGGGCGGCAGTTGGAGGCCTGCTTGGGATCCCCGCGGGCCTGCCTCCATGCGGCGGGGCATTCGGCATGCCCGCGGTGGCGGCGCCAGCGGGCTGTGGAGGAGGTCCTAGGCCTTGGATATACCTCCCGCTGGCCCCCCTACGCGCTGCAGCAGCTGCAGCTCCATCCTGGAGCGACGCTTGAGATCGTCGTGTACGACTCGTGAGGCCAACCTAGCGGTGCCGCGGAGTTCCGCGTGTCAGGAGCCTGGCCCGCTGACGCTGCAATCCAGTTCGTGGTGGCGACGGTGGAGGCTTGCAGCCAAGCGCACTTCTTGCCCGTGCTGCAGGGGCTCTTCGCCATGGACGCGTCGGTCCTGCACTTGCGTGCGCAGGCGGTGGGGACCTGCCACCTTGCCACCAAGTGGCCTAACAGGAACGTGGTGCACTCGGACACGGCGAGAGTGAAGGCTGCCACTGGTGCGGGGTTGGGTGGCCCAGCCGCTGCAGCCCTGGCCGACGGCGCGGCCGCTGGAGGCGGTGCCAGAGGAGCTCCTGCAGGTGAGGGCGGCGCCGCTGCTCAGGCGGCGCTGGCGGCCCAGCGGCCGCCGGTGGCGCTGTCGGCGGAGGCGGCGGCGCGCACGTTGAGGGGCAGCTCAGGAGGGCGATCCAGGAGCTGCGAGAGCGGCTCAGGCGCAAGCGCTCGATGGCGGAGTCGCTCGCCGAGAGTGCTGACGCAGCGCTGGAGGGCCAACGCAGGCGCCGCCGCGGGGACAAGAGTCGTGACCGCGACGCCTCGGACGAGTTACTTTTTGACGAGGCCCCAGCCGCTGGTCCCAGCCGACGAGTACAACGCCGAGCCCGCTCCAGTCCAGGAGCGCTGATGGCGGCGGGTCTGAAGCAGATTCGCGAGCACTTGGCACAGCCGAGCGGGGCCGCCGACGACGACGAGCTGGACAGCCTGAGTGCGAAAGTGGCGCCGTACATCACGAGCGCATGGCACGGAGCCCGTCCTCAGAGCGAGATGGGTGTTCGCAGCGTGCGCGAGGCGAGGATGATAGGCGAGTGTCTAGACGCCCTCGCTCGCGGAGAGCTGCCGCGCCTGGGCGACGCGCTGACGCAGAGGCTGAAACCCGCCGAACAGGCGACCAAGGACGGGCGTTGGCAGGTGGCGCAGCACCTCGAGCTGGTGGAATCCACGGACGTCGGGCTGGCCTCGCAGGCCGAGCTGGCATCGGCCGTGGCGACCTATTCGGAGGGCGCCAAGCTGGAGGAGCGCCTCGGCAAGGCGAGCGGCAAGGGGAAGTCCCTCTAGAGACTTGGCGGGGGAGAGGGCGGGAGCGCCAGGACGCCTTCCCCATGGCGCCCTCTCCCAGCTAGGGACTGGGGCTCAGGTAGTGAACGAGGCGCCGAAGCCGACGGCGTCGCAGCGGAAGGCTCACTGGCGCATGGGCAGAGGTCGCGGCCGCGGCGCAGCAGGACGAGGGGCTGGAGCGCCGCCCGCCGCGCCGGCGGGGGCCGAGGAGCCGCGCGCCTCGAGTCGGGCTGCAGAGGCGCGCGCCCCGAGCCCCGGGAGAGCGCCGCCCTCGCCGCAGCGCGCTCGGACGCCATCGCCGCCCCCTCTGGCGAGGGCCGCGACTCGCGGCTCGAGCCCAGGACCGCCGCGGAGGTCCAGCCTGCGCCTTGGGCCAGGTGCCGCGAGCCCACCGCGCGGCGCGGTGTTCGCCGAGCCCGTGGAGGAGCGCTGCCTGGCCAGGCGGGGCCCGCCAGGATCGCAGCGCCCCCGGCCCCGCGACAAGGGCGCCCAGCCCGATCGAGCCAAGGGCCGCGGCAAGGGCCCGAGACAAGGGCAAGCACAAGAACGGCCGAAAGAACAAGCAGCAACATGCATGACAGAGGAGGTGGAGCGCGGCAGCCGCACTGACACCTTTGGAGGCAGATGGGGGACTGGTATCACTAGCCCGTCAGCTTTTGACGAGGTGGAGTGCAAAGAGGCTTGTGACAATGCCGTCCCGGACGACGTGCTGCCAATAATTTGCACCTTTCCATTTGATGTCTTGCGAGGTGCAGATGTGTTCCGGCGGCTGTGTGGGTTACCGCTTCGTGAAGTTGGGCGCTGCACGAGGCATCTTGGGAATGGCGCACCACGCCGTGACTCTTTTCAGGCGGGGCCTCTGGCCTCAGACAACGGATATCCGCGATATGACAGGCTATTTAATGACTCACTCCAGGCGAGGCCGCGGGCCTCAGATCACGGACATTCCCTTGGCGAGCGGTCGGCTCCTCCCTTACCACTGTCCGCAGGGAGCGGTCGTCGCGACTTGATGCCGCTGCCCTGCGCTCTCGTTCAGGTCTGCGACTCAAGGCTGGACTTCGACCGGGGCCGCATCGTGAACATGGTGACCGTGGCGAT
Organism: Prorocentrum cordatum; assembly: GCA_963575745.1. Classification (NCBI taxonomy): domain Eukaryota; class Dinophyceae; order Prorocentrales; family Prorocentraceae; genus Prorocentrum; species Prorocentrum cordatum. Next base: position 353,694 of record CAUYUJ010017682.1, on the reverse strand, counting down.
GGAGGACGACGTGAACGGATGGCTCTACCTGGCGGCGCAGGCGCCGAATGTCCAGTACCGCTTGAGAGGCAAGCGCCCGTTGCTGAAGGGCGACAGCGCCCGCCGCTTCTTCGGCCCCGCTCGCTTGGCGCAGGTGAAGGCTTTGCGGAATATGGCGCGGAGCGTGCGCGTTATCCTGGAGCAGCGCAGCGACGAGGTGCCGATCCTGGAGTGGGAGTCGGAGCTCAAGTCGTCGGCGGTCAGCGACGCCGGGCGAGGAGGTGTACCCCGCCGAGAAGCTCGATAGGGCACGTCCGATGCTCTCCCTGCCGCCGAAGCACGCCTGCGGATCGGTGCTGGCCACGGAGGTGATCGGCTGCTGGATCCGAGGTGTGCTGGAGACCCCCGAGTGGATCCTTAAGAACCCTGATGAGCTGGGCCAGCTGGTGAGAGGGCGTCGTGTGCTGGGCGGCCTCTTCGGGGTCCGCAAGTCAGGGCGCGGCAAGGGCCAGGGTCCGCAGCGCCTCGTGATGAACATCATCCCTAGCATTTGGTTGCAGGAGACCATCGAGGGCGACATGGGCCTCTTGCCGACCACGGACAAGTGGAAGAGCATCATCCTGTGAAATGGCGACGTGCTCCTGACCTCGTCGGTGGACCTGAAATGCTGCTTCTACGTGTGCCGCCTGCCCGGGGTCTGGCACAGGTGCATGGGGTTGTCCAAGCCTGTTAGCCGTGCTGTGCTGGGCCTGACTGGGGGTGGCAGCGCATTCGCGGCGGCTGCGGTGACCCCCATGGGCTGGCTCTCGGCGACGGGGGTCATCCAGCAAACCCGCAGGAGGCTCTTGCGCGAGTGGGTCCCAGGCGTCGAGCAACTGCCGACGCGATCTATTTCTTCCTCCTCATCGCGAGCTGGACGCGGGGCCCTCAGCTTCGGGCCAGACCTCGCCGGCGATGCCCTTGGCCTCAGAGAGGGAGCCCGTGCGAGGACAGGTTGGCCGCGGCTACGACGCTGAATGCGTCCCCATCTACATTTGGCGCGCAAGGCAGAAGTGCGGCTACTCCCCTTCCAAGTGGGCGAACCCCTTCAAGGTATCACGAGGCTTGTCCAGGACATCGGCCGTCCTGCGCTTCGAGGCCCACCTGATAGAAGCTCCTCACCTACTCACGGACATCGGTGAGTTGACGGGCCGCCGCCTTATATGCCACTGCAGGCAAGATCAGTTATGCCACGGTGATGTGCTGATCATGGTTTGGAGGGAAAAGGTGAGGCCGCTGGGGGTGCGCCTTGTTCTGCCCCTGCGTGTTCTCTTACCTGGGTTATTTGGCAGGTGTCCATCGACGTCCTCGACCTCCTGGAGATCGCCGATGAAGTGGCGATGACAGCCCTTCAGAGCGCGGGGCTCCCCGAGGCTGCGCATTTGGCCAGGGCGCGGCACGGCGCTCGCGGAGTCCCTCGCAGCGAGGACATGTCCGTGAGCCGCGCTTTGAAGAGCCCAGCTTTGGGCGAGTTCGTGGACTGCGAGCTGGGCATGATCAGCCCCCCCCCCCCCAAGGACTTCACTTACAAACTGGTGATCTTCAGCCTCTACACGCTGGACCGCGAGAAGGTGACGCAGAGGTGGTTGCAGGTGCTGGCAGGCCGCTGGGTGCGAGCTATGATGTTCCGCAGGGAGGCGATGTCCGCCTTCGACCATTTGTGGCAGGCCGTGGTCCGCTGGGAAGGTAAGCGCCGCCTACCTTGCCTCATCTTCAGGGAGATCTTCATCGCGCTGGGGCTCTTACCATTCATGAGGTGTGACCTGCGGACCCCCATCAGCGGTTTGGTGACGGTGTCGGATGCCAGTGAGCAGAAGGGAGCCGTGCGGAGAGCCGTGCGACTCCTTCCTCATGGGGTCGCGGCCGCGCGAGCAGCTCGGGCTAGGCGCGGCGGCAGACTGCAGGATGAGGGCGCGTTGATCTCTCTGTTCGACGGCGTAGGTGGCGTCGGGCGAGCTCTCGACATGCTGGGCTTGAGCATCGCTGTGCATGCTGCCTCCGAGACCGATGCGGGGGCGTGCCGTGTGGTGCGGCATGCTTGGCCTGATGTGATGGAGCTCGGCGACGCGCAGCTGCTGGTGGAGAAGGACGTGAGGATTATCCGAGATCGCGCTGACATGCGCGCTGGGTCCTCCGCAGCGCGGGGGCCCCCTGCGCAGACCTGGCTCGCCTCAGCGTGGACAGGCGCGGGCTGCAAGGTAAGCGGTCTGGCCTCTTCTTCGAGATCCTGCGGGCGCAGGCCTTGATGCGTCGCGTTTTCCCCGAAGAGGTGCAGCTTTTCAACCTGATCGAGCACGCGTCCTTCATGGAGGCCAAGGATAGGCAAGCCATGTCGCAGGCGCCGGGGCTGCAGCCGGCGGTCATCGAGGCCGCCGACAGCTCGCGCGCTCGGCGAGAGAGGCTGTACTGGTGCGACCGGGACCTGGCGACTCCGTGGCAGGTCGTTGTCGACGAGATGCAGGAGGCCAAGAGTTTCGTGATCCCAGGTGGCGCGGGCGATCTCAAGCGGTGGCTTCGTGAAAGTCGTCACTGGTGCGGCACAGTCTGCGAGGAGCAGAGGCTGCCGACCTTCGCCCGCTGCGCCCCGAGGGCGTGCGCTGGGTATAAGCCCAAGGGTCTGCGCCAGTGCTCGGAGGAGGAGTTGGCGCGCTGGCGCACTCACGAGTACTGCTATGCTCCTTACCAGTTCCGAGATGCTCACGGCTTGCGCTGGGATGGCGGCGACTTGGAGCCTGCGGATTCCCTCGAGCGGGAGATGCCGATGGACTTCCCCCCTGGTCGCACGGCGACGGCCAGGGCAGCTCGGTTCCGCAGGACCCGCGAGCTGGAGGCGGTCCGCTGCGCGCTGCTGGGCAGCTCCTTCCAGCGTGCAGTGGTGGCCTGGATCTTGGGGCACTGGGCGCACTGCCAGAAATACCTTGACGACGCCCCGACCGATGAGCAGCTGCGGCAGCAGGGCGGCGGCTTCGACGCGTCCGAAGGCGCGGTGCGGATGGCGGCCGACAACGACGAGGGCGCGTTGATTCACCACAAGGATCTGCGTGGCCGCGAGGCCCAGCAGGACATGAGCGCGCAGATGGTCGAGGAGATGGTCAGGCGTGCTGAAGTTCGAGGCTCGGACGTTCGACTAGTTTCGCTGGAGATGGTGCGCCCCGACTTGTGACCTCGAAGGCCTATCGGCGTGGCGCTCTGGACATGGAAGACGGTTTTGGTCTGGCGCTGGAGATGCAAGAGCCGCATCACAGCTCTGGAGGTTCTCAGTGCGCTCGCTGCTTTATTTTGGAGTTTCCGCGTGTGCCATCATCTGTTTACGAGGTTTGCCCATCTCATGGATTCAGAAGTGGGCATTGGTGTGGTATCGAGGGCGCTCTTCTTCGCATGTGCTCAATGCTGCTGTCTAGAGGGTGTCGGCCTTGGTTCTGGCAGCTTCAGCGCGACCGATCTACAGGTACTCCGAGACAGGTAAGAATCCTGCCGACGGCCCTTCCAGAGGGGGCGGCACCACCATGGCCCAGCATGCCGCGCTGGAGGTGCATTGACTATGAACAGGATTTGGTGGCCCGTGTTCGGGCGCGCAGGGCGATTGGGAAGTTGTCGCAAACTTTAGTGCAGCCTCGTACCCTGCAGCGATATTACAGGATGATTATGGCTTTCACTTCTTGGGCGGAGTCTCAGAATGTGCCAGTGGAGTCTGATGTTGAGCAGCTTGATTTTCAACTTTGTGAATGGATTGAGGCGTTGCGGGCCGCTGGTAGGCCAGCTCGACATGCGGGTTCTACCACTTCAGGCGTGAAATTCTTCCTGAGACGTTGCAAGGAGGAGGCTGGCTCTATTGCAAGCCAGTGTCGCGAGAAGGTGTTCTACAAGGGCCAAAACACTGTCCCGAGCGCGACCAATGCGTGGGCTTCAAGCAGCTTGATAAGTGGACCAATCAGGAGGCCTTGTCGGTGACATTTGCGTTCATGTTGCTGCTGCCAGCGAGGCGCTGACCGCGCTGCACACGGAAGTGAATTGACCACAGAGGTGGGTTGACGGCGTTGCCTTGAGGCGGGACCGTGGAGCCCACTCTGGTGGATGTCCAGCTCAGCGCCTTGCCACTGTTTCAAGTTCTCGAGAGACGTGAATTGGATCTGGCCCGGTTGCGGCGTATGGGCAGTGTTGGATCGAGTTCGAAGCCGCCGCGGCTTCGGCCAGCAGATCACTGCGAAGCATCATGACGGGCCCGACCATTCTTGAATTCAAGGTGAAGGAGTAAATGGACATACAGCAAGTGCGCAGAATTAGATGCAATGCTGTAAAAGAAGGGGGTAGCCTTCGCCCCCAAAGTACACATATGCGAATGCGCCGATGCAGTGCAGCATAATCGATACACCTGGGCCGGTCACCTATGCGAGAGTCTGTCATTACGCCACCACCTCTTCCTCCTCATCCTCCCAATTCTTCTGATCTATCTTGCCTCATCCATTCCGCACACGGCCTATTTGATCGTGTTCCCTTCTTCCGCCTTTCCTCTCCCTCTTCCCACTGCCTTCCCTCCCTCTCCCTCTTCCCTCAAGCATTCCTTATGAGTCCTGCCTTGTCCATTTTCGCTCGTCCCTGCTTCAGCATACGTGTTGTCTTCTGCCTCCTGCTCCTCCTCCTGCTCCTCCTCTTCCTCCTCCTCCTCCTCCTCCTCCTCCTCCTCCTCCTCCTCCTCCTTGTATCCGCCCTCATCCGCCCTCCCTCACGCAGTGGCCTGGTGGAACCGTCGAAGCTTCCAAGAAGGCCAGGCGCGAGTACCTTGCTAGGATACACCGCCTCGTGTTTCCGAAGTGCTGAGCTCGAGTCCTGGATCTCATCCGCGATCCCTCCATGGCCTCTCCCTGGCCCGTCCTTGCTCCATCCCTGATGTCTCTCTCTCGGCGGCGAAGTTAGAACTCCTTCCCTCTCCGAAGAACGCTTCGGGCAACTCGATGGGCGGCGGGGGCAGGATTCGGACTCTTCGAACAGGTGGAAAAATCCGACAGGTGACTCCCGCCTCCCATTGATTCGGGTGAATCGGCAGTGGGTGGGGGGGGTCGGAGGTCACCACCTCTCCCCCTTCCGCCCCTCCTTTCCTTCCTTTTGCCCCTCACCAGCTCTCCTCTTGAGTCTCCTCCCCCTCCTCCCCTCACGCAGCCCTCGCTGCGCCACCATCAGCCGGGAACCTCCCCAGGAACCTAGGCGCCCTCGCGCCGACCGCGGACCCCAGGAGTCTGACATCCCCGGCCGCCCCCTCCCCGACCGCGCGGGCGCGCGCGGGGAGGGGAGGGGAGGGAGGGGAGAGGGAGGGAGGACTGCAAACCCAGACCCCCGACGTCATGAATTTTTCATGACGTCGACCCCCAGCGGTCTGGACCCATTCCCCGGGACCGGCTTTTCGTCCTGAGTCGTTTTCTGACGGTCCCGAGGGCCGGTAAGGGCCCCCAGAGGCCGAAAATGATAAAAAACCTCCCGTCGTGATTTTTTCATAACTCGGGGGGGTCTGGGAAGCAGGAGGGAGGAGAGGCCCCTCGCCGCCGTGGCCGCCGCCGCCCCCGTCCGCCCCCAGGCGGAGCCCTGCCGCCGCCGCCGTCTTCGCCCCCGCCTTCGCCCCCTGTCGCCGCCGATGTCTTCGCCCCCCTCGCGCTGGCGCTACGTCGGGCCTGTCCTCCAAGGGGATTTTGGGCGAAGTTCAAAGAATCAGCACCCCCAAAATATAGCAGGAAACGTCCAAATGATTGCCCCCATATTATCTTTTGACGATCTTTGACTCTTCCCCCTTGTAGAGGGGCAGGCCCCACTGAACGCTGGCGAGCGCCGCCGCCAGCGCCGGCGCCGTCGTCTCCTCCGCCGCCGGCGCGCCGTCGGGTCCCTCGGCCTCGTCCCCGCAGTCCTCGCCCCGAGTGGTCTTCGGGGGCGGCCGAGAGCCGCCACCTGGTAAGGCCATAGCGCCCCTGCCGTGGCGGCCCTCCCCGCGACACGCCCCACGACGCGTGCGCGTGTGCTGCCAGGGGGGCAGCTTGAGAGGCGAGGTCCCAGACCTCCAACGCACGGGAAAACATCGAGACGGAGGTTGTTCTCGCTCTTCGGCCTCTATAGCGGCCCTGGCCGGGCCCCGGGGCCGTCCAAAAACGACTCGGGATGAAAAGCAGGTCCTGGGGAATGGGCCGAGACTTCGGGGGACCCCGTACAGTGCCGTTTTTAATACATGCTCCGCGTGCGGTTCATGTATTAAACATGCAGGGGTTTAGTATTAAATTCAACGATGAGTTCATGCATCAATGTATTCATACATTGATCATGTATTTAAAATCCTATATTTAAAAAATCGCATGTATTAAAACCTGCCCCGTATTGAAAGATCGCGACCTCGGATCTCTGGGGTCGGTTGGGCCGCGCCCGATGTCTTCGTCGCCCCCCCATCCCCCCCCCCCCCCCCGCAAGGCTAGCGCCGCCAGCGCGGCCGCTGGGTCTCCGCCGGAGGGGCCGGCGGGGCCCCCGACGGACCCCTCGCGCGGCGCGCCCGCGGCGCCCCTGAGGGCGCGCGTCCGCGGGGAGCTGCAAAGGGGGGGGTCAACGACGAGAGGGGAGGGGGGGAGGAGGGAGGGAGGACGAAGGGGAGACCGATGACGAGGGGGTGCGAGGGAGAGAAGGAGGAGGAGGAGGAGGAGGAGGAGGAGCAGGAGGAGCAGGAGGAGCAGGAGGAGCAGGAGGAGGAAGAGCTGAGTTCTATTATGGAACTACGTGGCAGTTCAGAATCAAGCTGGGGACAAGGACGTAATGCTGGCTTGTTCCAATGCACGCTCTCATGCCCCTGACGAAGTACGATGGCGGATTGGAATGATACGGTGCTGCCTTGGATTGAGATCTCTCGAGTCTGGCTGCTCCGTGCTCCCCATCTTTATCCACCTGGAACACTCGTGCTCTTCTCCATCAAAACCCCTCCACGCGGACGGTCGAGTGTGCTGGTTTCCGTGGTCAGATTATGTCCCAGGGTTTTATCACCTTGCAGGAAATGCACGGCACAAATGAAGAGTTACGGCAGCGAAATCATCCGTCCGTTCAGAAGGTCGCTGTTTTACCGTCGACCCTTAGACACGATGCAGGTGGTGTTTCGGTTCTCCTGATGAGCTTCACTAGGCAGGAGGCTGATCAGGCGGTGGATGAGACGAGGACTTGACGCTACATCATTGTGCCTGGCTGCGTCCAACGGCTGCAGGGGAAAGCGAGAGCGAATCATTCGAGGAGTGGGGGCGTGATGCTGGTGATCTGTAACATGCACAGCGCCGGCCTTTCCCTGGTGACGGATGTGGCGCACCAGGTGATGGCTCCCGTCCCGGCGGAGCTGGCCGCATCAGAGGAGTTCCCAGTGCGCTCGACGGTGATGGTGCTCGGTGGCTTCACTGGCATCCCTGGAGACTGTTTTTTGGGGTCCAGCGATAACCCGAATTATCGGGCTTGCCCCCCCTCCCCCCCCCCAGGATAACCTAACCTTGCCGGTTGTGCAGGTCCGGGGTGGGGGGGCGCGGGCATATGCACGGTTGCCCACAGCGCATAGGTTAGGTTATCGGCCGGCCCCCGCCTCCCCCCCCCACGGATAACCTGGTCTGTTGCCGATTCAAAAAAACATGTCTCCTGACCATGCTCCAGTGTGTGTGTGTGTGTGTGTGTGTGTGTGACGTTCGGGCCACCGCAGCCGAGACCTGAGCATGAGCAGCCCATCCCTCGTGTTCTGTGCCAGCCCCCCCACCTTATCGCACCACCTTGCTCTCTTGCTTACCTTCTCCTCCATCTCCTCGAAGCCTCCCGTTGCCAAGCGGCGAGGGTATGAACGTTTCCTTCGGGAGGCCGTTCGGATGGCCAGATACTCGTTGATCCGTGTTCGGGCTCCAGAGTTCAAGACAGAGTTTTGGATAGGTCGCTCTATTTCCAGGGCTGTTGATCAGGATGGCGTGGCCCTTGTCTCTCGCATGCTGGCCTCCGCCCCTGCCGCCGCGGAGCGCCTCGTGCTGTGGCTGGAGGGAGCGGTGTCGCTGGGGTTGGCCGCCGCGTTTCGTCATGAGTACGAATCCCCTCAGCAGCAGCTATCCCAGACCCCCTCGAGTTATGAAAAAATCATGACGGGAGGTTTTTCATTATTTTTGGCCTTCGGGGGCCCTTACCAGTCCTCGGGACCGTCCAAAAACGACTCAGGACGAAAGACCGGTCCCGAGGACAGGGTCCAGACCGTCGGGGTCGACATCATGGAAAATTCATGACGTCGGGGGTCCGAGATTGCAGCAGAGGCAGGAGGCAGGAGTCCGCAGAGACGGCGGTGAAAGAGCCCTCGGCGCTGCAGGACAAGGGAGCAAAATTCAAAAATGGTAAAAAAATAGTCAGGGGATAATGTTTTCATTATTTGTTGAATGCAATGTTTGAATATATTTTTCGACTCTTAGCATTTCCTCGAAAATCGGCCTGTAGGGGGACAGGCCCGACCTGAGGCTGGGGTGCTGCACCAGCGCCGGGCCCCTGCGATCTCCCCGAAAGCCCCCCCCTCAACATGTGCGGAAGTGCTTCTAGAGGAGCGCGCGGTGCAGATTCGATTGGTCCGATGCCTCGCCCCCGGCGGTTGTGCAGATCATGGAGACGATGCGTCCGTCGTGCCAAGCCGACGGCCCGTGGGTCTGACGGATTGCTGTATGCTCCATGGCAGCAGAGGCCCCTTCCGGCTGAGACTCCGCTTGGCCTCCTCCAGCTCATGCTGAGTGGCATGCCTCCACCGGTTGGACTGAACGATCCTTCGTTAGTTTTCGTCCAAAGGGAAAGCAGGGTGACGATTGCAGCAGGGTGGCCATGGACCCTGGCTCTACGCGCCCGCTAGCTGTGAACAATTCGGATCTGAAGATTCTCTCGCCAGCCTGCAACGTGAAGCTTGCGCATGTAGTGAGTACACACACACACCCGACCAACAAGGATCCCCCGTAAAGCGCAACTTCCTGAATAATGTGATCCTGCCAGATGTGTCAGCCAGAGTCCTGGGGATGCCCGAGCAAGCGTGTCAGTATCATCCCCTCCTCCTCCTCGGCTTCGGCAACGCCGTTCCCTGTCTCTGCCATCTCTTCCTGTGGGATGTCCTTCACGCTGCTGGTCTCCAAATGGGCTTCACATCTTTCGTGCAGGCCACGTATATTTTGCGCATGCACGCTTGCCTATGTTTGGTTTCCTCATCTGTTGTGCCATCCTGCGTGGCATGGGACAGGGGGACCAGAGGGAGGAGGAGGAGGAGGAGGAGGAGGAGGAGGAGGAGGAGGAGGAGGAGGAGGAGGAGGAGGAGGAGGAGGAGGAGGAGGAGGAGGAGGAGGAGGAGGAGGAGGAGGAGGAGGAGGAGGAGGAGGAGGAGGAGGAGGAGGAGGAGGAGGAGGAGGAGGAGGAGGAGGAGGAGGAGGAGGAGGAGGAGGAGGAGTGAGGAGGAGGAGGAGGAGGAGGAGGAGGAGGAGGAGGAGGAGGAGAGGAGGAGGAGGAGGAGGAGGAGGAGGAGGAGGAGGAGGAGGAGGAGGAGGAGGAGGAGGAGGAGGAGGAGGAGGAGGAGGAGGAGGAGGAGGAGGAGGAGGAGGAGGAGGAGGAGGAGGAGGAGGAGGAGGAGGAGGAGGAGGAGGAGTCGCCTAAGTCCTTTGGCGAAACCCTCTCTCCGAGAGTCCTGGAGCGCCGGAGCCGCGGGAGAGCGGCGGGGTGGGGCGCCCGAGCCGTTCCGTGGCATTGGGCTGGGCTCCCATCGTGGGCCCGTGGCGAGGTGCTCCTCGGAATCGCCTGGTGGAGTTTCCGGGGTCGCCCTCCTTCTGTCCCCCCCTCTTTGTTAATTCAAGCTTCGCGCGGCCCGCTTAGCTTCGACCGGAAGAGGTGCGCTCTCGACCCGCGAATCAGAAAAGGAGTTTCCTGGGTCGGAGGTCGGGGTGTGGTCGTCGTCGTCGCCGCCGTCGTCGTCGTCGCCGTCGTCGTCGTCGTCGTCGTCCTCGTCGTCGTCGTCGTCGGCATCGTCGTCATCGTCGTCTCCCTCCCCCTCCCCCTCCTGCCCCTCCTCCCCCCCCCCTCCTCCTCCTCCTCCTCCTCCTCCGCCTCCTCCTCCTCCTCCTCCTCCTCCTCCTCCTCCTCCTCCTGTGGACGTTGCGGGGTTTGTTCTTTCGAATGCCACGGCGGTCCCCAAGGTACAAGGTGTTTGTTATGCTGCAGAGGTCCTTGCGGCCTAAAATCAAATATGCCGAAGTGAGGCACCGTACCGCTGGAGGCAGACTTCACTGACCAGATGCGCCTCCTGTCTGTCCGATTGCTCGAGAAGGTGATTCAGGTGTTCTTCAAGTCTTCTGTCTTGCAACACCGAATAGTTGCTTCAGGTGTTCTGTCTGAGCGGTCGGTACTGTGGTTGGTGTTCGGGTCGGTCGGCTTGCGTGGGCAACGTCCAAAACTTTTCTTTGGAACCAGGTCGTACTGTAATCGAAGCTCCAATCGGGTTCCCCACTTCAGCGAGCATCGGTGATTTTCAGCCCATTCTGCAACCGTGCCGTGGTTGTAGGTCAGATCAGAAGGCCGGTCGAAGGCTGGCAAACCCGTGGCTGCCCAAACGGAGCTCCGGGAATTTGTTTTTTCTCTTCCGGGAAGCAGCCTGTTTACAACTTAGCGCGCTGAGCTTGATTCCGGGAGCTTGTTTTTTTTCTTCCGGGGAGACCGTTTTAGCAGCCACGAACTTGCCAGCCCTCGCCCAGCTTCCGATGGTAGGTCAGATGCCGCTCGGATTCCGGTGGTGATCTCTCGGGAGGCCGCGAGGCGGTCTTGGGGGTGTTTTGGGGGGCCTCCCGGGGGCTTCCGAGGGCTCCCTGGGGGCCTGGCCTCGGCCTCGCGGGGGCCTCCTGGGGCATTTGGGGGGGGCGCTCGGGGGCCTGCTGGCAGGGGCCAGCTCGGCCTGGGGCGGAGGGCTCGAAATCCCTGACCTTCCAGAGAGCTATTTTTTGGCACTGGAGACCTAAAAACCTAAAAAGCTTAGCGAAACAGCCTAAAACCAAGACGTAGAATAGCTTTGGGATAGGTTTTTAAATCGGGTGCTGTTTTTTAGCCCTCCTGGAAGGTCAGGGATGTCGCCCCCCTCCTTCCCGACGAAACCGACAGCCGGCACCGATTCCAGCGCGCCCTGCGCCTGCGCCGCCCGGACGGCGTCGCACCTCACGGTCGCTCGCTCGCCGCGAGGGGCCCCTCGCTCCTGGCCCCCCTTGTTCGGGGCCGCCCGTCTGCGCCTGCGCTCGTGGGCGGCCAAGAGGGGGGGGGGGGGCCAGGGGGTGGTGGTGGATGTCATGGCGTGCCACGATGTCTCCCCAGACTTCACGTCGCTCCTTCTTATGTCATTACGTCCCTGCCCCCCCCCCCCCCCCCTGGACCGCGCACGTGCCGCGAGCCATGATCTGCCCCCCCCCCCCCCCCTCTTGGACGCCCCCCTTCGTGGCCGCTCCCGATGCTCCCCCCCCCTCCCTCCTCGCTCGCCGTCCCTGCCGAGCCGCGCCATGGGGGGGCAGGGGGGGCCTTCGGGGGAGCCTCTGCTGGCGGCGCGCACAGGGTGGCAATGGGGGAGGGGGGGAAGTCTTCTTACAAGGAGGCTGCTTCTCAGAAGGCGCCGGCCTTGCACCTACAGACAAGGCCCGCCCCTTCTAAGAAGCAGGGGTGCTTTTAAGAAGCCCTCCTCCCCCCCCTGCCTCCCCTCGTCCCTCCTCCCCTGCCGCGCCTTTCGCTGTGGTCAGTGTGCTTCTCGCGCCCTTTGTGCCCTCGCCGTCGCCGCTCTCAGCACCAGACTCTGCCGGGAGCGGGCGAGTTAACGTCTGGACGTGCTGGAGGGAAAAAACACACAGACACAATGAATCGTCGATTCCCCCAGAAAATATGGGAGAATATGGGAAGTGGGGGGGAAGACGAAGACCAAGAAACTATGGGAAAATAGGGGGAATCCTGTGATTTGTGTCGATCTAGTTGTGTGTCCCAGGGCCCCTTCACAATGCCTGGAGGGAGGCAGGAGGAGAGGGGGGCGGAGGGGGGAGGTTGTCGTGGAGAGAGGCAGGGCGGGAGGGCAGGAGTAGGGTGGATCCATGCCGCACACCTCCAGTCGGAGCGTGAGGCTCGGAGGATCGCGCTACATCTCAAGCAGTGGCGAAGCGTCCTGGCTCGGCTGCAGGCCTGCCAAATAATGTTCTGAGAACCTTTTGTGGTTTGCACGAGATCCGCTCTTATAACATTTCTGGCTGGGACTGTCTTGTTTTAACACATCGGTTGTATGTTCTAAGAACATGTTTCTTGCTATTTGAACACGTCTGGGTTCTAGGATTGCTGATAGGCCTATAGGAATGCGGGGACGGTCGGTCCCTGCTCAAACATCGCCGATGTTCACTCTGGCGATGCGCCACAATCTTGAGTCCGATCTTCTCCATCACGACGTCGCAGGTGCACTGCCGATGCATCGGCGATGTGGCACGATCCCCTGACTCCAGCTACTGCGGCCCCACAAGGGCGGCCCCCAGAGGATGGGGTAGGGGGGCGAAATGGCGGAAGGAGAGAGAGAGAGAGAGAGAGAGAGCGAGAGCGAGAGAGAGAGAGAGAGAAGTGTGATGGGGAGGGGGGGTGGGGGAGAAAGACGAAGTTAGTACAATAGGTGCTGGGAGGGGGGAGGAGGAGGGGAGATAAGAGGAGACAGGTGAGAAGGTGAGCGGAGTATGGAGGAGGAAAGGAGGATGGGGACAATGGAGTTGGGGGGGGGAGTGGGGGGGGGGGGGCCTCCTCCGTCCCCCGAGGAGGGAGAATGAAGGAGGGAGCAGGGGAGCTGAGGTTGAGGAGGAGGAGGAGGAGGAGGAGGAGGAGGAGGAGGAGGAGGAGGACTACGGCGCCGACGCCGCCGCAGCCGCCGACGGCAACGCCGCCGCCGCCGACGGCAACGCTTGCCGCCGCCGGCGCCGAGCTGGCCGCCCAGGCTCCGCGGCAGCCGCGGCCGGGCGCGCCCCCGCCGCCGCCGGGGGCCCTGCTGCGCGCAGCGGCCGCGGGCGCGGCAGCGGGGCTGGTTGCGGGCGTGGCGGCCGGGCGCGCGTGCAGGGCCTCGCGGAAGGCCCCTGCGGGGGGAGGAGGAGGAGGTGGAGGCGGAGGCGGAGGCGGAGGCGGAGGCGGAGGCGGAGGCGGAGGAGGAGGAGGAGGAGGAGGAGGAGGAGGAGGAGCGGAGGAGGAGGAGGCGGAGGCGGAGGCGGAGGCGGAGGCGGAGGCGGAGGCGGAGGCGGAGGCGGAGGCGGAGGCGGAGGCGGAGGCGGAGGCGGAGGCGGAGGCGGAGGCGGAGGCGGAGGCGGCGGAGGAGGAGGAGGAGGAGGAGGAGGGAGGACGAGGAGGAGGAGGAGGAGGAGGAGGAGGAGGAGGAGGAAGAGGAAGAGGAAGAGGAAGAGGAAGAGGAGGAGGAAGAAGAAGAAGAAGACGAAGAAGAAGACGAAGACGAATAATAAGAAGAAGAAGAAGAAAAAGAAGAATAATAAGAAGAAGAAGAAGAAGAGGAGGAGGAGGAGAAGGAGGAGGGAGGTGGTGGAGGAGGAGGAGGATCAGGTGGTGGAAGACGAGGAGGAGGGAGGTGGTGGAGGAGGAGGAGGAGGAGGTGGTGGTGGAGGAGGATGGGGCGGAGGGCCTCTCCCGTAGGTGCGGTCGGGAATCAGCGGGACACAGCGTGTCGTTCCGCGCCGCGGGCCGGGGCGGTGGCTCGGGGAGGCGGGGCGGTGGCGCCTCGTAGGGCCGAGAAGTGGACAGCCGGCGTTGCGCTCCGAGCCGTGGTGGGCCGGAGCTGGCGGAGCGGCACGCGATCCCAAAGTTCTTGACCGTAGTTCCTTGCTTCTGGCGTCCGTTATTTTTGTTCTTCTTGTTACTATTAATATTATTGTTCCGATGCTTCTTCTTATTACCATTATTATTATTTGCCTTCTTCTTATGTAATCGCTTCGCTCATGCCGCCGGCCCATGTAGCCGCATGTAGCCTCATTTCTGCCGTTTGCCCGAGGGATCGTTGTCAATGCGGCGCTGCTGGGTCTCTTGGCAGTCGTTTTTCGGGAGTCTCTTTGCGGCAGTGTTGACGCCTCTTGTGTTCTCTTGGGGGCCGTTTGGGAGCCTTGGGGGGTTATTTTGGACATTGGGGACGAGGAAGAAGCGGAGGAGGAGGAGGAGGAAGCGGAGAATGATAAGGAACAGGAGGAGGAGGAGGAGGAGGAGGAAGAGAAGGAGGAGGAGGAGGAGGAGGAGGAGGAGGAGGAGGAGGAGGAGGAGGAGGAGGAGGAGGAGGGGGAGGGGAAGGGGGAGGGGGAGGAGTCTCTGGATGGCGCGCCGTGGCACGATTGGAGTCGATGACGGTCATCGTCAAGAAGCTTTTGTGGGAGGCTTCGTTGGTTTGCGTGGTTGTGTGGGTCTGAGGCCACTCGGAGGGCTGATGGGGTCTCGTGGGAGGCTTCTCGGGAGCGTCTGGAGTGCACTTGTTGGGCCTCCTGGGGGCCTCCAGGGGTCCTCTTGGGGCCTTTGGGTTTTTTTGGGGGGCTGAAGACTCGAAGTTTCGCATCGCACTCCCCCTCTTGGGCGCCTCTTGGGCCGTTTTGGGGGCCCCTTGGGCCGTTTTGGGCGCCTCCTGGTCCCCTCTTGGGGCCGTCTTGGGCTGTACTGGGCGCCTTTTGGGCAGTCTTGGGGTCCTCTTCAGCCGTGTTTGGCCCATCTTAGGGGGCCCGTTGGGCCGTCTTTGGGCGATATTGGGGGTCTCTTGGGCAGTACTGGACGCTCTGAACCCCCAAGAGTTGCAAATGCGGAACATGTGCGCTTTCGGACGGAAATGCGACGATGTTTGGTTGTTGAGACTCTCTTGGACGGCTTCTTGAGGCTCTCTTGGGGCTTCTTGGCGGCGGCTTGGGCCGTCCGGAGGCCATCTTGGGCGTCTTGGAACGATCGTGCGGCGACCCAAGGCCTTTCGGAAGGTTTCGGGCGCGTCTCGGGGCTCGGCGTTCCTGGGACGCTCTGGAAAGCCTTGAAGGCAGCGCCGAGGAAGAACACCATCTCTGGGCCCCACTTGGCGGGGACCTTCTCGGGGTACTTTTCGTCCGGGGGCCCCCAGGGGCCGCCCCGCGCGCGCGCGCGAATTAGAAGACTATTAACCAGTTACTGGAGATCTTAGCACGCCTCTGGCCCGTTAGGCCGGCGAGTGTTTCTTCTTCTTCTTCTTCTTCTCCTCCTTTTCCCCCGTCCACTCGTGCGTCACGCTCACACGGCGCTGATAGCATTTCACTCCGGCCTTGTTTCCAAGCCCCCGCGGCGCCACCGCTCCGTTCTTGGAGGGTCCGCGCCCTGACGCCGCTATCGGCTGCAGAGCGGCGGCGGCAGCGACGGCGACGACGAACACATCGCCCGCGGCGTCGTCGGCCGGCGTCCGTGACAGCAGCGGCGACGGCGATGGATTGCGTCCGCGGCGGGGGCGGCGACGGTGGACATGGAGTGCGGTGGCCGCGCGGAAGAGAGGCCCTGGACCGAGGCCTGTTGGGGTGCTTTCCGTCGCCTGGAGGGCCGCTGGGGGAGGAGGAGGAGGAGGAGGAGGAGGAGGAGGAGGAGGAGGAGGAGGAGGAGGAGGAGGAGGCTTGAGGAGGAGGAGGAGGAGGAGGAGAACGAGGAGGAGGAGGAGGAGGAGGAGGAGGAGGAGAACGAGGAGGAGGAGGAGGAGGAGGGCCGCCGGAGAGGGGGGGGAGCTCCGGGAGGGCCTCGCGTCGCTCGCGTCCGGGTCCGCCTCGCGAGGCGGGCCCTGCAGAGCGTGCCCCTTACTTAGGAGGTTTGGGGGCCGCGCGGAGGGCCGCCCACCGCCGCCACCCTGCAGCACAGGGCACAGCGGCATGCAGCGGCTGTGACGCGGCGGCGGGGCGGCGGCCTAGCGCCGGCGGCGGCGACGAAGTTGGTGGCGCCCGGTTTGGTCGTCTGGCGGCGGCGATATCGACTGACGGCAGCGGCAACGACAATGATGTTGGCGGCCGCGGCGGCGGCGGCGACGTCGACGACGGCGGCGGCGACGGCGACGGCTCCTCCTGGTCCTGCTCCTCCCTCTCCTCGTTCCTCCTCCCTCGTTCCTCCTCCCTCCCCGCTCCCTCGGGCCGCAGAGCGCGTGGGAGCTCTGTCCTCCAGGGTGACAAACCCTTCTCTGATGGGGTGCCACTGCAGCCGGCAAGCCCCCCGGAAGGCCCGGGCGGCGCAATCGGCGCAGGCCGCAGCCTCGCTGGCGCAGGCCAGGGCTTGGTGGGTCCTGGAAACGACAGGGCCGTTTTTGTTACTGGTTCCGTTTTGCCGTTTGTTTGCCGGTTCCGACGCCGTTTTTGTTATACCGGCTCCGTCGCCGTTTTTCGACCGGCTCCGGCTCCGGCTCCAATCCTGGAGCTGTTTTTGCGCCGTTTCCTGTCGCCGTTTTTGTTGCCGTTTCCATTTTCAAGGAACATTTTTCTGGAAGCGGTGAAAAACGGCCCTGCCGCTTCTGGGGCCAACAAAGGGCCAGGGCGGTATGGAGGGCGGGCTGAGGGTTAAGTCGGGCGTGCCCCTCTACAGTTACAGGCGAGGCGAGGCGAGGCGAGGCGCGCCTGAGTCCGCCGGGGAGGCGGGGCCTGGAAGGCCGGCGCGGGCGGGCCGGGGCCCTCAGTTGCAGATGTGGAATTTGTGGTCAGTGCTGTGTGTGTGGCGTAGGAACGCTTGTTCCAAATTGCTCCATTGAGTGCTGTCCTGTGCTGGTATAAGTCATCGTTCGCTTCGAACATGTTTGCTGTCAGACCCCCGTGTCCGCGGACTGCTTGCCGGAGGTCGTGGTTGTGCAGCAAGTCGGGCCCATCGGAGTCGGAACCTGCAGAATGCCTTCAACCATTCAGCCAACATAAATAATTAAGATCGTGAGCTGGAGTCGAAAAGGCGGGAGCTGGAATCGGATCCGGGGTCGGGGAGGCGGGATGGGAGCTGGCGTCGGAGAGGCGAGAAATGGAATTGGAGCCGGAGTCGGAGAGACGGGCACCGCAGTCGGAGCCGGAGTCGGAGAAATGGGACGGGCGCCGGAGTCGGAAATCAGGGAGCTGGAATCGGAGCTGGAGTCGGAGAAATTAGCGCCGAAATTGGAAACGGAGTCTTAAAAATGAGCGGGAGTTGGAATCGTAAAGTCGGGAGCCGGAGCCAGGGCTGGAGTCGGAGAGATGGGAGCCAGAGTCGGAACCAGAAGGAGACATTCAAGCATTCTTGTCAACAGAAATCATCTAGATCGTGAGCCGGAGTCGGAAAACCTTCAATAATTCCTGCCAACATAAAGATCACGATCGTGAGCCGGAGTCGGAGAAACAGGGGCCGGGATCGGAACCGGGGTCGGGGAGGTGGGGTGGGAGCTGGAGGAATATCCAAACATATTGAGAAAAATAGTCTGGGGACGATGTTTCATTCATTTTTGTGTGGGAAAGTGTTTGAGTGTCTCGTCCAAAGTCCGCCTGTAGGGGGACATTCAGGAGGGAACAACAACACACAGACACAATTAATCGTCGATTCCCCAAAAAATATGGGAAAATATGGGAAGTGGGGGGGAAGACAAAAACTCAGAAAATATAGGAAAATATGGGGAATCCTTTTAATTGTGTGTATTTATTTGTGTGCCCCAGGGCCCCTTCAGACATGCCCGACATAAGCTGAGGGAGGGCAGGTCGGCAGACGGGGCCGTGGTAGCTCAGCCCCACGGGGGCAAGGACAGGGAGGGACAGGCGTAAAGTCAGGTCGGGCCTCTCCCTCTACGGGAGGAATGCTCAAAAACAGTTGTGACAATCGTACTTGGCATCGCTCGGACGTGTGCATTTTTCCTTCGGCGAGGGCCATCGAGGAACATCCTTGATCATTTGGCGAAAAAGCCACGCACGAAACCGAAACAACACAGGGAATGGACGTCCGAGCGATGGCGAGCGGGGGCAACGACAGGAAAGGACAGGCGTAAAGGTAAGTCGGGCGTGTCCCTCCAAGGGAGGAATATTCAAAAGTAGCTGTCAAAATAGTATGGTGACGATGTTTTGATTATCTGTTGATCATGTCAGGGGTATTTGTTTTAACTATGTTTGCAAGCACGTCGTCTTCGGCACCGCCTGATTCTGGGGCTTTGCCTCCTCCTGGCCTCGACGTGAGGCCCCTCCTTCTGCCCCCCCTTTGTTAATTAAAGCTGTGCGCGGCCCGCGTAGCTTCGACCAGAAGAGGTGCGCTCTGGACCCGCGGGTCAAAAATAATTGTTTCATTTTTTTTAATTTTTCGTCCAAGATCCCCCGGTAGGAGGACAGGCCCGACGTAAGGCCAGGGCGATGTGGAGGGCGGGCTGAGGGAGGACAGGTCGGCAGACTGGGCCATGGTCTCTCAGCCCCACAGGGGCCACGACAGGGGGGGGGACAGGCAGAAGGGAGGGATACGTCGACCCCCAATCGTCCACTCCTCGCCGATGGGGGCACAATTGTATTCTCGCGGGCGAAGAAAGGCAGAACATAATTGTTTTCGTCGCCAGGGGCGCCTGTCCCTGGTGACGAACCAGTTTTTCTTAATACCGCTCTTCGCTCGTCAAAATAGCCCCATCCTGCCCAAGAACGTGCGGATTCGGTGTCGGGGGCCTTTTTCCGATCTGTCGATGGTGTATCGCCAATTCGGGCCTGTCCCCCTACAGGGGGATTTTCGACGAAAACATAAAAATTCCCAAACAATAGTCCAAAAAGGCCAACAAATATTAAAAAAAAAGTCCCCAGGCTATTTTTGGATCATTTTTAAACCATTTCGGGGTTGCTTTTCATTTTTCGTCGAAAATCCCCCCGTAGGGGGACAGGCCCGACATAACCCTACGCCAGTGCCCCCCCCCTCTCCTTGCCCTTCCGCCCCGCCATCCCGCCGCCCCGGTCGGGGATAGGCCCCCTCGAAGCCCGAGGGCAACGGCCCCTACAGTCCACGCGCATAGTAAGGACAAACGACTTCTTCAAGGGCGCCCGTGGGTCCTTGCCTGCCTCAGCCTCTGCGGTCCGTTCCTCGCAGTTTTCGCAGTCCACGCGCATAGTACGGACAAGCGACTTTTTCAAGGGCGCCCGCGGGTCCTTGCCCTTGGCATCGCTCGG
Source organism: Prorocentrum cordatum (assembly GCA_963575745.1). NCBI lineage: Eukaryota > Dinophyceae > Prorocentrales > Prorocentraceae > Prorocentrum > Prorocentrum cordatum. The sequence continues at coordinate 334,528 of CAUYUJ010017682.1, read as the reverse complement.
ACGTGTGCATGGCCAGTGCCTGCCTCGGCCTCTGCGGCCCGTCCCTAGCAGTTTTCGCAGGCCAGGCTACTTCAGCTTCGGCCTCCAGGGGTCTTGCGTCCTTGCCACGCGTCCTTGCTATACGTTTTCACCGTATCCCCCAATCTAGGGGGGCGCACGTCGGCCAGAGGGGCCCAGGCCGCGCAAGTGGTCATAGGGATCGCGCAAGTGGTCATGGGAAAATATAGGAAGTGGGAGGGACGACGAAATCTAAGAAAATATTGGAACATATAGGGGATCCTGGGAGTTGTGTCTATTTATTTGTGTGTGTGTGTCAGTGTGTGTATGTTTGTGTGTGTGTGTGAGTGTGTGTGTGTGCGTGTGTCACATGGCCCCTTCAAAAACGGCTACGGAGAGAAGGGAGACAATGACCGACAGCATTTGTCTGGCGTATTTTGCACAGGACTCGCCGTCGGTGCCGCCGCGGACGTGGTCCGCTCGAGACAGAGCGCCGCTTGCCCAGCAGCGGCCGCTGTCGTTTCGGCGGCGAGCGAGGGGGGGAAGTCAGAAGGGACGGGCCTTCTCAGAAGGCTCGGAAGTCCCCGGCCTTCTGAGAAGTTTTCTAAGCCCTCCCCGAAGGCACAGAACACTCTTTTGAAGGCGCGAGGGCTTCTGAGGAGCCCCGCCGCCTTTTGAGATGGCCTTCGCCTTCTCACTCCCCCCTTCTCTCAGGCGATCGCAAACGTAAATTAAGGGGGCGTGGATTAGCGACGGGTCCCGTTTCCAGTGGAAATCGCGGATTTCCGCCGCCGAGCGAGGCGGCACCGGCCGCATTTGGGGGAAGGTACCTCTGCCGATCCATGGATTTGGCGACCGCGCGCCAAGTCCATGGATCGCTGATCCATGTTTGCGAGACCTCGACTCTCGCTCGGCGCCGATCGTTTTTAGACGACATTTGTCGTTGGACATCGTACTCGTAAGTCGGGCCTGTCCCCCTACAGGGGCATTTTCGACGAAAAAGAAATACCCCCAAAATAGTAAATAATCCAAAACTAGTCTGGGGACTATTTTAGGGGTAGGTTTTTTACCTGTTTGGTGTATCTTTGGGGTATCTTTTGTTTTTCGTCGAAAATCCCCCTGTACGGGGGACAGGCCCGACATAATCGTAACCCCATGTGCCCGTGACCATCCCGGGCGCCCAGGTTTCGCAGGGGAGGTCGGGCGGGCCCAGGACTGGGCGGATTCGTGGCAGAGAGCGCTCCGGAGCGCCCTCGGAGCGTTCCGAAACGTCCTCCAGCACCCCTGGTCGGTGGCGGCAAAGAGGGGGGTGATGACTAGGGGTGTGTGGATATCATGGCGTGGGCCTCGGGGGTGGACGGAACCCCCAACAGTGACACGTCGATTAGTGAATTGTCCGTTTTCGGTTCTCGAGAGGGCGCCGCGGCCGTCATTTTCCAGGCTTGCGCCCGCCAGGTTTGGGCCTCAGAATGGTTTCACTAAGCCACGTTTTACTAAAGGGGGGTCTGTCCATCCCCGAGATTCGTTGCAGAGAGCGCTCCGGAGCGCCCTCGGAGCGTTCCGACATGTCCTCCAGCACCCCTGGGTCTCAGCTATCCGAGCATGGTCTTCGGGTGGAGGGCAAAGGGTGAAATCTGACATGCCGCTTCGGTGGATTTTCGAGGCTTGAGTCTGCAAGAGGTGAATCACAAGACGTACTGATTTTCGAGGTGCGAAAGCCCATAGGGATTCCACCCTGAGCCCTCCACCCTAAGAATATGCTCAGGATATGTCGAAGACGGAGAAACGCCATGAACATAAACTTTTGGCATTTCGCGCGGATTTCTTGGATCCGCGCTGGGGCCCCCCTGGCGGCGCCTCCCGCGCCGTTTCCGGCGCGCTACGCGCGCCACTGAGGGGGTCCGGTGCAGCTCCAAGAAATCCCCGCGGGCCATTAAAAGTTTATGTTTATGTTGTTTGTGTTTCCTCTGTAATTAGGTCTCAGAAATTCCCGATCTGTCCTGGTTTGAGTTTTGGCCCACCGCGTTGCGGCTCGACAGGCGATCCACTTTCCATTCCCAAGCGTCTGAGTCAACGTCCCAAGGTGATCCCAGCCTTCGCCCCGCGGAGCGGAGCGACACGCTATCCGCTCGCGGGGCGTGTCACCGGGGCCGCCGCCGCGACATGCTGAGCAAAAGTTCCTGGCAATAGAAGTCCTGGCAACGGATCCCGCCCCAGAGTTGCCAAGGATCCTGGACAATTTTTCAACTCGTGGACCCCCCCCCGCGCGCGAGTCGTTCGGCCGCCGCTGCTCGCTTGGGCTGCCGGATGGGTATCAGTAGCAGAAGCCAGATCCCCGAGTCGCAGGGTCAATTTCGACCCGATTGATCACATTCGAAAGCGTTTCATTATTTGTAGATCGTGGTGGTGTTGGTCGTAGTAGTCGTTGGGCAGTACGCTGGTGTCGCTTTGCTAGTGAGACGTCCAGGTCAACTTCGGAAGCCTGAAAGGCCGTTGTCGTCATCTGGCGTGCAGTATCTCAGGTTGCAGTTCTGCAGCCACTTTCGCTCAAGCGGCGCGTCAGGTGACACGCGTCCTGATCGGCACAGTCTCTCCACAGAGTCTTACCTCCCTGAAGTGCGAGCAGCAGGGCGGCGTAACATCAGTGCCGCCGAAGCGCTGTGCTTCGTCTTCTAACTGTTTCGTCCGGCTGCCGCCGCATCGAATTCCATGGTCGCATGGCGCCTGGGGGAGCATCACGTCGTGGGTCCAGGGGGGTCCTCCGAGTAGTTGGCGGCTGTGCTCGTTCCTTTCCTTCCCTGCTCGTCCTTCCTCTCCCACTCCCCCTTTTCCCAGTGCAGCTGGTGCTAGTTCCTCCTGCAGTCGTAGTTTCGCTCTCTGCCGTCGGTTATTGAAGTGGCCCACGCCATCCGCCGGCCCCCACAAGGAGTGAGTGTTTCAGACGATCGTGGAGGTAATGTCTTGGGTCAGGAGCCTCCCGGATGAATCTGAGGGTCTCTTGGGATGCCTCTTCGGGGCCTCTTGGAGAACTCTCGGGGGCATGTGGGAGGCTTTGGGGGAACCTCGTGAGGGGGGGCTTCTTGGGGGCGTCTTGGACGCCTCTTGGGGCCTCTTGGAGGGCCCTCGGGGGCCTCTGGGGGGCTCGAGGGGCCATCTTGGTGAGAAAGGCTCGGAATGTTAGTTTGCATTCCTCCCCTTGGGCTTTCTTGGAGCCCTCTTGGGGCCCTTCAAGGGCTGTCTTGGGCCATCTTGGGACTTGCCTGGGGCTGTCTTTGTGCCGTCTTGGGGCCGTCTTGGGGACTTCTTGGAGGCATCATGGGCCGTCTTGGGGCGTTTTTGGGGCCACTTTCGACGTCGTGCTCGCTGTCTAAACGCAAAATGAGAATGTACTGAAAATGCATTCCTTTCCAAAGGAGTGCGATGACCTTGGCCTCTTGGGGCCCTCTCGGCGATCCTCTGGAGGGGCTTTGGGGCTGTCTTGGGGGCCTCGTGGGCCATCTTGAAGCCATCTTGGATCGTCGTGGAGCTCACCTGGGCGCCCTTCTCCCCCCTCTCCCCTCGCCAGAATGGTATGTTTGTTCCGAGGGAGGGGGAAAGCGGGATGGGGGACAGCCGCATGTCTCACACGCCTTTTCACCCCCCGGCAAGCGGGGGCCGGCGGATGTTTCCCCGCACCTTCTGTCGCGCACGGTGATTATGCTCCTCCTCGCTACCCTCACGTTCGCCACGTCGTCCTCTTCATCGACTCCTCGTTGTCCTCGCCTTCCTTTTCTTCTTTGCCCAACACGCCCATTAGACTACAGCGGCGCTTCCCGTTCTTGTCCGATCAGGTTTTTCCCCGCACCTGCTGTCGCGCACGGTGATATGGTGGAGCATGCGGTCGCGATCTCATCCCCTCGGCGCGCCTCCGTGAAAAAAAGCAAGGGGGCGACTTCCGAGGGGAATCTGCAGCCGCGCTTCTGAGCAGGCGAAGGCTAAGCCCCAGGCGACGCGCGACTAGTTATCACGGAGGGTAATGGTTGACAGCGAGAAGGTGCGTGTGCAGTCGAAACGAGTGGGGGTGATTCTGATTGACAAGGACGAGCATGCGCTGCTACGCCTCGCGGAGGCCTTGGCGGCACCGCCAGTTGCCCAAATCAGCATGTCGCACCAAACGGGCTTCTGCGGCGTAGGGTGATTCTTCGAGTGCCGCCCAGGCGAGTAGACCAGTCCTCCTAGTGACGGCAGAGCTGACCTTCGGAAGCACTACCAAAAATCTTCGACATGGGGCGAGGCCATCATTCGCATTGTTTCAGTTGTGCAGGAGTCCAGGATTCATTTCTGTACTATACAGCATTAAGTCGGGCCTGTCCCTCTACAGGGGGGATATTCAAAAATAGTCAAACAATAGTCCGGGGACGTTTTCTTGACACTTGCTTTTACCATGCTTGATGTATTTTGGGCAATTTCAAATGTTTCTTCGAACATCCGCCTGTAGGGGGACATGCCCGACTGAAATATAGCAGACAAATGCAAGAGCAAACATGTCGCGAGCCTAAGGGTCAATTACATGCGACAGAAATAGGCGACGCCATGTGTACCCGAGGAGCGCATCTAAGGCGACGGAGGTGGAATTTGACTTAAATCGTGCCTGTCCCTCTACATGAGGAATATTCAATAATGGTGAAACAATGATGGGTACTATTTTGGGAAATGTTTAAGTATTGTTAAGATTTTGAAATAATTATCAACTGATCCGCGACATCGGCCTGTAGAGGGACAGGCCCGACCTAAAGTTTGTGGAGTTGAGCAGATGCGATCAAGTTGATGGGAAAGCAGGAGGAGCAGGAGCAGGAGAACGAAAGAACCCAGAGTTGGAGCAGGGGAGAAGGAGCTGCGGACAGGGCAGGAGGGGGGAGGCGGAGGAGAGAGCCTCTCGTCCCCCACCCTTGCCATCCCCTCCTTCTAGTCCTCTGGGCATTTCGCCCCCCGATCACGACGACGACGACGACGACGACGACGACGACGACGACGGCGACGACGACGACGACGACGACGAGGACGACGCCCCTCCCATCCTCTCCTACTCTTTCATTCCTTTGGGCATCCCGCTCCCCACCACCAACCCCGGGCCCCAGGTTCGGGCCGGACGACAGGGGGGGATTGGGAAAGTGGGGGTTACGAAATTTGCTGCATGCAGCTGGTTTCGGCCTCACCGAGGGGCCCATTCCTTGATACATAGCCGCCTCCGGCACCAGGAGGCGCCGGGAAAATCAGCTACGTGAGCTGATTCTCAAACCCCCCCTTTACTATCCCCCCCTTTCGCCCGACCCGACAGGTGCAGCCAGGCGCGGCCGCGGCGCCGGAGGGGGAGCCGCGGCTGCTCACCTCGCCGAGGCTCACCGCGAAGGACCTGGAGACCGTGCAGAGGCGGCCCGGCTGCCCTCCGGGCGGGGCAGGGAGGCAAGGCGGTATAGGGAGGGGGCGCGGAGGAGGAGGAGGAGGAGGATGAGGAGGAGGAGGAGAAGGATGACGAGGACGAGGAGGAGGACGAGGACGAGTACGGGGACGGGGACGGGACGGGGAGGAGGAAGGAGGAGGAGGAGGAGGATGGAGAGGAGGAGGAGGAGGAGGAGGAAGAAGAAGAAGAATAAGAAGAAGAAGAAGAAGAAGAAGGAAGGAAAGTGAAGGAGCAGGGAGGCAAGGGAGGGGAAGCATGCAGGCAAAGTGTGGGGAGGAGGAAGAGGAGGAGGAGCATCGAGGCAAGGCGTAGGGAGGGGGAGGCGCGGAGGAGGAGGAGGAGGATGGAGAGGAGGGCAGAGGAGGAGGAGGAGGAGGAGGAGGAGGAGGAGGAGGAGGGAGCGGGAGGAGGAGGAGGAGGAGAAGGGGGGGAAGGTTGTTGTGCGCTTCTGGTGTCCGTGGATGGATCTTCCTCCGTGGGCGCCAAGAGGAACTTCATCCTTTTGGCCATGTTATCACTGCATGTTGGGTGCCGGCTGCGCTATAGCACTCTCGCCATCAGCACTTCCCCTTCCCACCTTTCGTCCTGATTCCTCCTCCTGAAGTTGTCCTCCTCCCTCGTTCCTCCCCTCCACCCTCCCCGCGCCGCCCCCGTCCCTCTTTACTTGTCATTCGTTCCACTCGTCGTCATGCCTTCCCCCTGCATCGCCCGACCCTCACCTCCTCCCCCCGCCGCCCAGGATCAACTCCAAGCTGCAGGACGTGGTCGACCAGCTCAAGGAGCCCCAATGGGGCAGGCGGGGCCCGCGGCAGGGGCACGTCTGCTCCTTCCCCCCCCCTCCTCGGCCCACCCCGTTCCTCGTCGCGCCTTCCTCCCTTTCCTCCTCCCCCTCTCCTTTCTCATCCCCTCTCTCCTTTCTCCCCCATCCCCCTCCCTTTCCTTTCTCCTCCCTCATGCCCCCTTCCTCCCCCTTCCCCTCCTCCCCGTGCTCTCGCCGCCATCCCTCCTCCCCCCCTCCCCCTCGGTCCTCCCCTTCCTCCCCTTCATCCCCTCCTTTCTTTTTTCTCATCCCCCTGCCCCCCGCCATCATTTTGTCCTTCGTGAAATTAGTTGGGGCTTCGGCGCGGCATCGGAAGCTCAAGAAACCCCCAAAAATCAAGCCAGACCTCCGCATTCGAAACAATACTCATTGAAGAGATCAATTTTGAAACTCCCAATCCCAGGGCTGCGGATCGAACATCGAAAAATTCAGCATGCTCAATCCTTGGGTTGCTGATTGAACATTCAAAGCCGTGTTTTCGTCCAGTTTCGTCAAAACAGATGATCCATATTGACCATTTGAACGATCCGATGTCCAATTCCGGCGCAGTCATGGTTCATGTCTCGTGCCAGGGCGTGTCGGAGGAGGGGGGCGAGTCGGGCGGGCAAGCTGTGAAAGAGTACGGTTCTCTTTCGAGGCAGGGCCAGCGAAGCGGGGCGGGTCGGGTGGGCGCAGCGCTAGAGTGCGTGATCTTCGTAGCGTGTGGTCCGGCGAAGAAGACCTAACGGGCGACACGGATCGCGTCGTGTCGGATCTCTCCCGAGTCGGGCGACGCGTGGGCGAACGGAGCAGGGCGAGTGGGGCGTGTGATGCATTCAAGTGTAGGGTGAAGTCGGGCCTCTTCCTCTGCAGGAGGAGTGTTCAAAAATTGTAGCAAACAACGCCTGACGCCTGGGAACGATTTTTTTTCCATTTTGGGATATTTTTGTTTCTTTATTTGTCGTCCAAAATCCGCCGGTAGGGGGACACGCCCGACCGAAGCGTAGGGCCCTCTCGAAGCAGGGCTTGCGGGGCCCGGCGGGGCGGGCGGGCGGGGCACCAGAGCGCGGAGCTTCCTCGAGCGTGGCCGGGCGGCCCCGGGGGCCCGCGGGCGCGGCGGCCGCGGGCGGGCGGGTCGTGTGGGCGGGACTCATTCAAGTGTGGGATCTCTGCCGCATGTGGTCGGCCGAGGCATTATTCGGGGGTGGACAGAACCCCCAACAGTGACACGTCGATTAGTGAATTGTCCGTTTTCGGTTCTCGAGATGGCGCCGTGGCCGTTATTTTCCAGGCTTGCGCCTGCCAGGTTTGGGCCTCAGGTCGTTTTCATTAAACCGCGTTTTGCTACAGGGGGGTCTGTCCATCCCCGAATCATCGGGTATAGCCAGGACCCCAGGTAAGGGGACTCGGTTAGTGGTAGGGCCCCGGAGCCCTTGAATCGGCCAGGATCACTAAACCAGGTCTGCCGCAGCTGGTGTTTTTTCGGGTGGCGGCAGTTCTGGTCAGTGGAGCGGGGCGGGGGGGCGTCCCCCAGTACACATCGCTAAACCGGGTTCCACTAGACCCAGTTCTGCCAACGCCCGACACAAGGTCATGGGGCAAAGCGTGTCGGGCGGGCGGGACACTCAAGCGTCGTGACTCTCTTTCTCTCTCTCTCTCTCTCTCTGAGAGAGAGAGAGAGTGAGGAGGAGGAGGAGGAGGAGGAGGAGGAGGAGGAGGAGGAGGAGGAGGAGGAGGAGGAGGGGGGGGGAAAGAAGGAAGGGGGGGGAAGGAGAAAGAAAGGAGAGGGGGGATGAGAAAGGAGAGGGGGAGGAGGAAAGGGAGGAAGGCGCAATGAGGAACGGCGTGGGCGAGGAGGGGGGAGGAGGAGCAGGGGAGGAGGAGGAGGAGGAGGAGGAGGAGGAGGAGAGGAGGAGGAGGAGGAGGAGGAGGAGGAGGAGGAGGAGGAGGAGGAGGTGCGAGGCGGACGGGGCAGGGCGGTGCGGCCTGGCGGGGCAGGAGAGTGCAGGGCTCCATTGCGCGCTCTCCCTCTCTCGAGCGTGGTCGGGGGGCGCGTGGCCCACGGGCGCGGCGGGCCGGGCGGGCGGAACATGCAGGATCCCTCCTCCTCCTCCTCCTCCTCCTCCTCCTCCTCCTCCTCCCTCCTTCATCGTTTGCCTCCTCCTCCTCCTCCTCCCTCCTCCTCCTCCTCCTCCTCCTCCTCCTCCTCTCCTCCTCCTCTCCTAAAGAGCGTGAATTACCTACCCCGCCTTCGCTCCCAGGCAAAAGAGGCGGGCCAAGCGGCCGGGACATTCAAGTGAGGGACTCAGCACGTTTGTGGTCAGCCAGGGGGGGTGAGCGGATCGGGCGTGCGGGACCGGCGGGGCAGGGCGGGGTGGGGCGGAATTCTGCGGCGCCGTCAAAGGGTGAGGGAACCACGAGAGGACACGGGGGGGGCTGGAGGGGCGAGGGAGATATTTCAGTACGCCAAGAGAGTCTCCCGCCGACTCTAAGGCCTAAGCCTAAAAAAGGCTGCGGGTGCGAAGGACATGGAGAGGGGACGGGAGAGAGAGGGACGTGGGCTTCCCCCTGGGGCCACACAGGGGACAGCGGGCCCAACTTTCGTGGCCTGAGCACCGGCCTCGAGCATGATGTAAGCGGGGTGTTCCGCATTCGGCAGCGCTGCCGCGGCGCCGGCTCTGGCGGGGCCTGGCCTTCCCTGCGGCCCGGGCTCCTCCTCCACCTCCTCTCCCTCCTTCTCCTTCCTCTTCCTCCTCTTGTCCTCCACCTCACTCTCTTTTTCCTCCGGTCTTGTAGCGTTCACAGCAGCTCTTTCCCTCTCGGGGTCTTCTTCCTCCTCCTCTTCTTCTTTCCTTCTCATTGCCTGGTCCGAAAGAGGTTTTCTCGACATTCCTCTGGGGATCTACTCTTGAGGGACATGTTTAGTGAGCGCTTGTCTAGGTGTCCGCCTTCATCTATGAAACACAGGGTCCCAAGTCATAAGAGATCATGCAGAGCAAGATTTCCTCGGGCCGGATCGGCGTGAGTGAGGGGGTCGACTGGCATCCTCCCGTGGGGAAGCCAGCGCACTTGAGAACCTACACTGCTAAGGGCGTCTCGCACCACGGCCAGCTCGATGGCATTCCTCCGGTCCGCCCGAGACCCTGTGGACCCCTGGGCCCACGTGTCGAAAACGGACTTGGCGTCGATTATGGACAACGAAGGCGCTTTCTCTGCTAGCTCACACGACCGTGACATAACCACCGAGAAGGGTGAAGGTTCGATATCCTAGTCAGGCCAGGGAACGTCATTAAACACTGCGTCTCTCTACATTACCTGCAAGCACTGGGCTTCTGCCACCGCGCTGGACAGAGCCAGGGTCTCAGCGGCCACGGTCGAGCTGATGACCCGCTTCAATCTTTGAGAATGCCACGACGGCAGGGGCACTCGAGAACGCTGATTGGCCCGAATCGCAGAATCAGCCGCTATGACAAGCCAGGCTCCCTGCACACCCCTCCTGCTGGCTGAGCCAGGTCCTCCCGCGTCGGAGGCGGTGACAAACGTAAGGGAAACGAATCCAGGGCCCATAACGTGAGCTTCTGACCGGTGGTGGCCTTCAAAAGTTTGCAAACTTTGATCAGAGTGATCGCGTTGGCCACGGTCGGCGATGGCATTGCACTGGCCAAAATCGACGCGGCTCCAGCAACGTCGGGGCGAGACTCACGGGCCACCCACTGGACCTGGGCGATGACAGCACGTTAAGAGGCGACTTCAGACGGGGCAACAGGGACTCTGGAGACGCTCGGCGAGAGCGATCGAGAGGCATAATCGATAATTGCTCTCGAATATACTTCTCTTGGTCCACGGTGATGCGGTCCTGATATTCTCTGAGGTGGCGGCTGGCATAGTCGGCCTTCCCGACCTACCACTTGCCCAGCTTAACTCGGGTGGTTTTGCACGCTCCCTGAACGATTCCTGAAACGAGGGGCGACCGGAGACGATCAGATCATCCACTTCGATGACTACGAGGCCCTCTGGATAGCCCATCCGATCCCTCTTTAACCAAAGACAGGGCTCCAGAAGCGACCGCACAAACCTCTCGGACGCGAGCCAGTCAGTCAGCGTACAGTGCCGTTTTTAATACATGCTCCGCGTGCGGATCATGTATTAAAATTGCAGGGATATAATATTAAAAACAACGATGAGTTCATGCATAATTTCATTCATAAGTTAAGCATATGCATTATATGATTAATACTTCAACAAATAAATGAATCATATGTATTAAAATCCCATGTTTTGCAGATCCGATGTATTAAAAACTGCCCTGCACGGTGCCACAGCAACGGGGCATCGTCGAGCCCGCATGCCGGCGCAGCCAGCTCGAGGAGGAGCGATCGGGTCCCAGTGGCAATCCGGCGCACGGCTCCACAGAGCGAACCCCGGGGCCTCTCCAGCTTCTTTAGGGGAGCAAAAAGTGACATAGACATAACAACTCGGAGGTCCGCGCGGATTTCTCGGATCGGCGCTGGGGCCCCCCGGCGGCGCCTCCGGCGCCGCCCCGAGAAGCGCGGACCTCCGAGTTTTGATGTTTATGTCACTTTTCGTTCCCCGATTCTTGCTTTGGCAGAGCGCATTACTCGCGTCTGTTATGGCCAAGGACCAGCCCAAGGAACAAACGACCTTAAGGTCCAGCAGCACGCTGTCCGACTGAGTCGCAGGACTGGGCCCGATTCATTCGACCGGCTTGAGCCGGCGCACCATCCTGGAGGACAGAATGCGGTCGGGGTGGCGACGGCGGGCCAATCGGGATTCTTCTGGGGATAGCACACGCACAGCTCCCGTCGCCAGCGTAGCGTTCCACTCCTTAGCGTCAGCTTCGGCGAACCGCCTCCGATCTTCGGGGGAGAGGTCCTTCAGGCGAACTTCCGCTCCTCTGGGATTCACACGCTTCCTTTGGGCCGCCTGACAGGCACCACAGGCCCGAGAGGCCCCACAGGTTCAGAGGTTCCACAGGCCCCCGAGGTCCAGCGAAAATGAAGACAGCGAGGAAGAACTGAAGGAGGATAAGGAGGAGGAAGAGGAGGTGGCGTTTGTACATAACTAGCATTACGACTGGGTGAGGAGGGTGCGCTCGTGGACTCGACTTGGTCCGTACCGCCCGGCGTGCGTCGACCGACGCCGTTTGGCTCAAGTGTTGCCGATTTCTTGTGAAACGAAGTCCTGCCGTATTTTCATGGTGTCGGAGCCCGTTGCTCGCCTCGCGGGTTCCAGGGCATACATTGCGGCGTCGGCAGCTGCAGCTGCCCCGCGAACCGCAGAACCAATGATTTGGGGTATGATGTGTCGTTACTTGAAGTACCCGAAGCATGGTGCAACCTGGGCACGAGACGGTTCGCGGAGCTGTGCAACGCAGGTTCCGATATTGGGGACATGAGGTACGTGAACACGGAGCCGAAAACCAATCAACAATGACGTTATTTTAGAGCGCGGTGCCACACAGGGCAACACGACTGTGGGCACCAGGACTGCGGGCAACGACGATGCATTCACAATGTCGTAGAGGAACTTCAACATGAATGATCTCCCGATCTCAGTCATCAATTGCGAACTGTGATGCGAGGGACACTTCCATAGCTTAAAGGAGTACGTGAGGGAAATCTGGCAACATCAAGCGGACACCACTTTTGAGCATTGTAACAAGATCGCGCGTGAGTGAATATGAGGCCTTTCGACAGTGAGGTTTTGTTTCAGGTGACAGGACCAAAATCCGATAATGGAACGAAGAGTTGTTGACTGCACTCGCCCAGGTGATCAGTTGCCGGAAACCCCTTAGGAACTTCAGCAATGCATTCGAAATCGCGGATGGGGTTTCTTTTTGGGGACGAAGAGGACGAGCTGGTAAAGACCATGAGTGGGAGGCTAGCTCCGAACGGGCACACCAAAGACGCATATAGCAAACGCATTGAAGACGACCCAGAGGGGGAGTAAGAGTTGGATGAAGACAACTGCTCCAAGTTTGGCGAGGACCTTTGGTATGTGTTGGACGACAAACAAGATGGAACCATACCCCACGGGAGGCTTACGTATGGGCTTGCATGAAGATATGGTTTGGTGGCCGACCAAACATTACTAAGTTGTGTATTTTGCGGATGCCGGGCATGCTCTTTCGCGCATGCTGACTTTGGCCATGAGTCCCGGAACGCCGCAGAACATGAATGAGGTGGTTGTGCAGTTTCAACAGTGGAGCGCATTAGTAGAACGGCTCGGACGGCCTTGTGAACCATTCTGACACACGGCAGCGAGATTGTTTTGCACGCGCCAGTTCTGTTGAACATGGACACGCGCCAGACGCTTTTCGTTGACTGCGAGGATTGGGCAAGGAAGGAACGGCCAGACGCTGGCGCGAAAACCGCCGATGCTACGGGCACTGGCCAGGTTAGCAAGGACGACAGTGGAAATTGAGAAGTCTATCGGGGCGACTCGGGCCACGGCGACGACGTCGGTAACTGGCGGCCCTGGGCCGTGGGGGGCGCGGCCGAGAACGGCGACGTGCACGACGTTAGTCATGGGCGCGGCAAGGGCAAAGGGCCCACGTGCTGCAGGCGTGGAAGGCGCGGGGACATGGCCAAGGACCGCGCCGAAAAAAAAGGCTGCTCAAGGAAAAGAGGCGGAACGGGGGGGCGCGAGGGGTTGAAGGGATGCAATGGGAGATTTCAAGTCACCAAGTGGGCCACCCAGGGGCTGCGCGAAGGGAGGCTACGAAGGGCCCCCCCCCAGGAGGTCACCGAGGGAGCTGAACCCCTGGCTGGAAAGGAGGATTCAAGAAAGGAGTTGTGCCGATCCGCGAGAAGGAGTGCTCCAAATGCGGCGAACAGGGTCACGCTGCAGCCTGCTGCCACAAGACGCCACTGAGGTCACTCCAGTTCACGGGGGGCAGGAAGCCCAGGATAGCCTACGCAGTTGTTAGGACATCCTATTCCAGGACCAGGGCGCCGCGGCGCCAGGCCTGGGCGGGGTCGCCGACAAACGCGGAGGCGCTGTCGAACCCTTAGCATTAGGGCCACCTTGGGGGGCGCAGGGGATGGAGGACGCAGTGCCTGGTGACGAAGAGGAGGAACAGGGAAGCCGGGTTATGGATCGAGGTCAGCAGCGCTGCGCGGGCGCGGCGAAAACTGCAAGCATGGCCCCAACCAGGACAACCGACCGAACCTCGGAGTGTATGGAGCCGGAGAAAAGCTTGATGAACAAACAGCGCCAGGCTACAGTTTGTGTAAATGGAGAGCCCAAATTAAGAAGTCAATGAGGCACTAGTGAAGGACCCGGAAAGTGGGGTGGAGACGGATGTTGTTGCCGTTGGTCCAGGAGCTTGCGACAGCGTCGTTGGACCCCCACGTTTCAAGGATTAAATTCCCGGTGAAGCCCACGGGGGCCTGCTGTTACGGCAAGCACTATAGCGCAGCGAAGGAACCAGTCATCAGGAACCATGGGCAACGGGTCAGTGTAGGGAAAGCGAATAAGGATCTAGGGTGGACATGCCCATCCAAGTCGCCGGTGTTGACAAAGTACCCAGGTCTGCTCGCGTAGTGGTCGATGCGGGAAACCGCAGCATGGAGGAGATAATTCAGAGGAGGGGCGCGCAACGTCGCCACCAAATTCACCGGCCGAGTTTCCCTGGAATTCCAGCATCACCAGTGGATACGTGGAGTGCGCCAACACCAGTGGTGGGTTGAAAATTCCAGGGGCGTGCGAGCCACGCGGGAGCGCTGCTGAGGTACTGCCAGCTGCCAGCGGTGACATATGTAAAGTTCACCGCGGAAAGGAAAAGCACAGGCATGGGATGATGCGTCAATAAGCGAGTTTGATCCAGAACTCACGTTAGAGGATCGGGGAGAGTATATGGAACAATTAAGGAGGCACGAGGTCTACGAGAAAGTTAAGGAGGATATATGATTGGCGGTTCTAAGAAGGCCCCCAATGGCGCGAGGTGGGTCGACATCAACTAAAGATCAGCCCACGGGACGGGGCCAATCCTCAGTACCAAGCCCGGTCGGGTGCACAGCAACAAAGGTACAACACATGCGCAGCCACCCTTCCATGGAAGCGCGACAACTGCGTATCCATATGGCAGCCACCGAGGGAATAGGGTACGCCATGCGGGCGCAAGCATTGGGGCCTTAGGTGGAGCTCCCTATGGAACCACAAAACGTGTTTGGGGTGTACCAAAGTTGGGCGGTGGCGGTATACGGACGCAACCACCGGGGCTTCTTGTGGAACCCCTTACGGGGCCACGAAACGTGTGAGTGATGTACCAAAGTTGGGCGGCGACGGCATGCGTGCGCAACCATTTGGGCCTCTGGTGGGTCTTCCTATTGGGCCACGAAGCGTGCGAGGGTTAAGCAAAAGTTGGGCGGCGGAGGCATGCGGGCTCAGCCGTTTGGGCCTGACGTGGAGTTCTCTATGGGGCCACGAGGCGTGTGAGCGGCATGCGGGCGCAAGTGCTCGGGCCTCCGTTGGGGCTCCCTAAGGGGCCACGAAACGTGTGGGGAGCGTGCCAAACTTGGTTGGTGGCGGCATGCGGGCGCAAGCATGGGGCCTCCAGTGGAGCTACCTATGTGGCCACGAAGCGTGTGATGGGCGCGCTAAAGTGGAACGGTGGCGGCATGCGGGCGCAACCACTGGGGCCTTATGTGTAGTTCCGTATGGGGCCACGAAGCGTGTGAAGAGTGCGCCAAAATGAGGTGGTTGTGGCATGCGGGGATAACTTGCGGGGCTTCCAGTGGGGTTCCGTATGGGGCGACAAAACGTGCGAGGCGTGCGCCAAAGTTGGGCGGCGGCGGCATGAGTGCGCAACCACGTGGGGTTTGATGAGTGGAGCCGTATGGGGCCATTGAGTGGTGTGCCAAATCTGGCCAGTGACAGCATGCGGCCATAGGCACTGGGGCCTGAGGTGGAGGTTTTTAAGGGGCCACACAGCTTGTGAGGGGTGTACCAGATTTGGTCAGTGGCGGCATGCGGGCGCAACAATTGGGGCCTCCGCAGGAGCTTTTTACGGGTCCACGAAGCGAGCGAGGGTTGAGCCAAAGTGGGGTGGTGGTGGCTTGCGGGCGCAACCGTTGGGGCCTTAGGTAGGGGTCAGTGTGGGACCGCGATAAGTGTGGGGGGTGTGCCAAAGCTGACTGGTGGCGGCACGCTGGCGCAACCATTGGGGCCTCTGGTAGAACCCCTTTCATTGGGTTGCGAAACGTGCGAGGGGTGTGCCAAAGTGGGGTGGTGGCGGCATGCGTGCGCAACCATTGGGGCCTTAGGTCGAGCTCAGTGTGGGACCACGAAAAGTGTGAGGGGTGTGCCAAAGTGGGGTGGTGGCGGCATGCGTGCGCAACCACTGGGGGAGCAGGGCGATGAGGAGTAGACGTTCCGCGCTGCTGATTCAAAACGAGGTCCCAACTCAACGCACGGTTGTTCGGAAAAAACATTGGCAACAGAGGGGGGATGGACAACAAAAGATTCTGCAGATAATTCCAACAACAATCATTGTAAGGTTGTTCGCTCTTAGCTGCTCGCAGTATCTCACACGTTATCAGTGGCCTCAACGGTCATCCAACAACAGGCAAAAATCTCGGCCACGGACTGCCACTTCAGCAAAACACAAAGGGAAAACAAATAACCGTTCGGACCCCTCATTTTGACGTCGCTTCGTCGCACCACCAGACGTGTCGATAGGGGTGCCCAGACGTTTCGCTTGATACTTCACCAGTTTCACATTCCAACCGGCTACACGGATCTAGGGCGAATGGTTTCCCGAATGTGGCATTCGTTGTAGCGCCGCGCGTTTCCGTCTAGAACGCTTCCAACCGATATAAGGCTGGAGAGCGGTTCGTTTTCAGCATGCGGATTTGGTTTTCGTGCCGCGTATCTGTGTCTCAAAGGTTTCCAGCAAATCATATGAATGCATTGCGATATATTTTCAAACTGTTGTTCCCTGTGTGATTCCTTCATACAGTACTGCCCGAACAGCCAACGCGTGCAACACTTGCAACGATGGAGGGCGGCCCTTTTCAACACCAGGCTGTCGCTTGAGACACCCTCAAGCTGTATGGCCCGACGTGTATCATACTGATTTCTCTATTTGGATGGAGGGCACCTGCTTTTCAAACTGGGGCGGTCGCTTAACACCGTCTCTCAACGTAAGGCACGGGCGTCAGATTTTGAAACAGGTGCACGGATGAACATCAGGCCGTTCTCAAGCTTTAGTTGTCGTTGGATATGTTTTTCAACATGTCTGTCAATTCGCGTTCTTCAGGGCAGTTCCTTTTCTACATGGGGGCTCTTGCCCCAGGCTCGTTGGGCGTTTTTCAACATGTGACCCCCGAAGAGAAGACAGCTTGCAGGTATTATGACGCATCCTTGGTTCACTATGATCCTCCTCTTCCTCATCCTCCTTCTTCGACTTCCTTCGCTCCCCCTCCTACTCCTCCTGCGCCTCCTCTCCTCCTCATGGGCGCGTGCGGGAGGGGCGGGGGGACGATTAGGAGGAAGAGGAGGAAGGCAATGGGGACGGAGACAAAGAGGTAGGAGGTAAGAGGAGGAGTATGAGATTGGAGGAGAGAAGGGCTTTGGGGCCTGTGGGAGGCACGCTGATGACGATACTGGAGGAGGAAGAGGAGGAGGAGGTGGAGGAGGAGGAGGATGAGGAGGTAGGAGGAGGGAAGGGCTTTGGGGCCGTTGGAAGGGGGGAGGCAAGAGATGAGGAATGACAAGGACAGGGGGGGACAGGGACCAGGACGAAGAGAAGGAGTACTGGACGGGGACTCGCACGAGGAGGCAAAGAGGGGCAGGGGGGGGGGGTCGAGGAGGGTAAAAGGAGAACCCGGGGGACGAAGAGGAGGACGAGGCCGAGGAGGAGGCGGAGGAGGACGACGACGACGTCGAGGCGCAGGTAGGGGCTCTGGGGGAGGAGCGGGGGCGATCCGTGCGTGCGCCCAGGAGACGCGCGACCGCTGCGCCGCGCTCGAGGCCGAGCTCGCGCGGCCCTAGGCCTGAGGGCCGCCCCGCACGCGGTGCGGCCGCCGGGCCGCCGCGCAGTACGCACGCGGCCCCGGGCGGGGCTGGCCGTCAGCTGCTCCTTCCATCCCTTTTCCTTGCTCCTGCTCCTCGTTATCGCTGCTCCTCCTCCTCCTCCTCCTCCCCCCTCCTCCTCCTCCTCCTCCTCCTCCTCCTCCTCCTCCTCCTCCTCCTCCTCCTCCTCCTCCTCCTCCTCCTCCTCCCTCCTCCTCCTCCTCCTCCTCCTCCTCCTCCTCCTCCTCCTCCTCCCTCCTCCTCTTCCTCAGCCCCCGCCCAAGAACAGGATGCGAGGCCGCACGTGGGGGGCCCTGCCCTCCCCACACCGCCAGGCGCCGCGCCGCGGCGCGGACGATGGCGGTTGCGCAGGCGTCCAGGCCCCACGCTGGCAGGTCCATGGGAGTACTGCCGCTGCTCATGTGGGTCTTCAACCCGTTGTCCGCGCTGGGGTCCAGGGCCGAGGACATAGCCGACGAAGTTCGCAATTTCGATGTTTTCCCACTCGTGGGCACGCAAACCAAGGCCCCCCCAGGCTATTCACATGGAGTCCAGCCAGACGCAATGGGAAAACTGGTTATTGATTCGGTCTGGGGTCAAGGAGTATACACAAATCATTCAGCTGGATGCAGGCTCCTGTGGGGATATAAAGATCGCTTCCGCCGAGTATTTCCAACGCCAGCTCCGCTTTCACGGGCGAGTATTGGTGCGAGTGCAAGAACGGCTTGAAGGACCTGTCTGCAATCGTGATGTATTACCCACCACGTCCGAGGACGGCTAAGGCTGGCGCCCGCTTACAGAGAGACTTGCATGCGCATCAGTGGCTTGATCAGGTGCTTTTCAACACACCGCACTCTTCTTTGCCGCTTGTGCTGGCAGACTTGAACGACGGCATTGGCATTGGATATCTTGCTAAAGCGGGCTTCGCCAGAGAGGCAGTTATCAGCGAGAGGAGCGCGACGAAGGAGATTACGAAGGGAGCGGGCGAGAACGTCAGGGAAATTCTTCGGAGGAGTCACGCTGCAGTGTACAGCGACAGTTTAGATCCAACGTGGTTTGGCAATAAGGGCGACACTGCTCGTCTGGACTACATCACGGGCCCGCTCTCGTGGAAAGACGCCTTGCAAAAGTGCACACCGTTGCTGAAGATAGGCAGATGACTACAACTCAGTCGACGCCGGGAGCTGCGAGATCACGTCCCTGTGCATGCGCGCTTGTTATATGACAGACTGGCCACTTGCAATGATAGCGACCATGAGCGCAGTCGAGAGAAATGGGGCATATTATTTAGTCCACGCCCTTCGGCACGGGGATCGCAAGCACGAGTATTTGACACAGTTAAACGAGCTTCTACGCAACAGTATGGAGGAGTGGGTCCCGCTTGGTCTGCAGAAGACGCCTGATGCCATCTTTGCCGGTCTGGAGCAGAGCATGGTCAGAATTGGGCTGGACCATTTCCTCACGCCGCACGTGATCGACGAATCTTACAAAGTTCTCAGGAAGGCTCGTTTGGCGATTTTGCAGCGGGGGCGTGATTTACGGGAGGCTACGTGGGCAACAGATGCGACCATTGAAGATGCACAAGCACAACTCAAAGTCATCTCAAAGGGATGCGCGATAATCAGAAGGTGGGCACGACCGCAGACCAGAGCAGCTACCGAGGAGGAGACCAACCAGCACTGGGAGGCTCGGAGATTTGCTCAGGCGCACCGCGCGACGATCAGACTGGGGAATAACAGGACGGGCACAACACGGTGGGACACTCCATCTCGCGACCCCGACGAAGGAGGGGCGGGTGGGGGCGCTCGAGAAGACGGGCAACGACGGAGGTATGAGCGCAGTGGAGATTACACTTATCCATGAGGACAAGGGGAAGGGCTTGAATGTGAAGACGTCCCAGACGAGTTGCCGAATATTCCAGACACCTGGCAATTTATGGAAGAAGGCGCGGACGTACTTGAGTTTCAAGATGATCACGCTACCGATGCCTTTCTCGAAAGTCGGAGGGATATTTCGCGGCCGAGGCGGCATCTGATGCAGACCCCGAAGGGGAAGGCGTGCCCGGCAGGCCCACCTCCTGCTGAGCTTTTCTGGATGGCGCTGCACCCCGCACGAGGTGCTTTTCACAGCGGGGTTGGCTCTGATCTGCAAGACACGGACAAAGGCTTCATCAAGGCTTGCCTGCACGTGGCTTTCTACAACGTGCGGCACCATCATATGACCCCGCTGAACTGGCATATTGCTGAGAGCTACGCGGCGAGAAAATGCGAACAACCTGGGCCCGACGGACGGCGACTCCTACACATGCTACGCGTCTTGGGCAAATTTTCTTTGCAACGTGCATCGAAGCACGTCGCCCGCAACCCCCCCTGCAGAGCATCGCGGACGCGCGCGAGGGAGACGCCGAGAGACTGCTATCATGGCTTCACTAGCCTGCGCGTGCCGTTGAGCCGCGGACGACGCAGTGGCGCCGAACAAATGATGCTGACAAAATGATGGCGGTGAAGTGTCCGATGGCTTGACGCGAAGTGGGTCTCAGTCTGCGCCTGCGCGCCGACGACGTTAATAATCATATGTTGCAACGGCGGCCGGCGCTGAAAGAGGATGTGAATTTGGACAAGCTGAGGGGCGAGTTGCAGGGCTCCGACAAGCTCATGCAAGAGCAGCTGCTCAAGACGGGACTGGCTCAGAACAAATCAAAGCAGGTCAACCTCATGGCTGTGCATGGCATTGCAAGTGAAATAGCGAGAAGGGATTTACGGCGACAGGAACAGCACGCAAAATGAGACGGACAGATAGTGGATCAAGCGCGCTACTTGGGGCCCATTCTCCCACGCGTATCCAGAGCTTCGGCGTCGAGCTTGCGAGGAGGATCTCCGCGGCCAAATCAGCATTTTATTCAATGGGATCTTTCTAAAGCGCCATGCGTGCACCGTGGAGATGGCGAAGGACGGCGCTGATTGGAAGAGCTGTGAATGCTGCGCTCACCGCGGCGGGGGCGTTTCTACCCGCGCGCAAGCAGTGCGACGCGCTCGACGGGGCGATTGCGCCCTTGGCTCGCATTGCTATGGGAGGTGCAGCCTGCGCGCGCAATGAGGACGGCAAGGTGCGCTCGCTGACGAACACAGAGGTCGTGGCACAGTGGAAGATTCCCGTGTCGGAAGTTGAATTGCGGGTGATAAGGTTGAAGTGGCTACAGCAGGCGGCAAAAAAGCAGGAACAGCGACGTTCAGTTCTTCGGGGCCCTTTCCGGCACCATCAGCAGCCAGCAGCGGTGCACGGTGGCCGACGATGACTTCATCTCTCTGCGCTTGCCCACCATTGGGCAAAGCGGGTGCAACAGGACGTTGGCTCGCCCATTAGGGTCTCTGACGAGGCCCTTGGACTGCAAGATATTGCTGGCCCGCGCGTCGCGGCCGGGCTAGGGGATCCGCTAACTCGGGAAGACTTCCGCAATGTCGATGCCAAAGTCCTCCGCGCAAGCGAATTTAGCAAAAATGCACCGCCCCCAACGCACAGTCTGCGTTTTCCTCCAGGGACAAGCAAAACAGAGGTGGACCTCGCATTCGGTTTCGACGAGTTGATGTGGAAGGGAGAACGCGTGGTAGAGTCTGCCATTCGGAACGGGCCTTCCGCACGCACGTTCGACGAGCGCACAGTCTCGTCAACGCTTGCTCGTTCTTTAACCCGACGAACGTCTGCATCGTGCATGACGCGGTCTTCGCCGCAGAGGTCACAGCACGTCGGCGCCTAGCTCGTTCTGTTCAGAGAGGACGTTGCGTAGCCGGCATCGCTCGTGCACTCGTCCCAGCACAAGAGCCCAAAACACTGCATTGCCCTGGATGTGTCCATGTAGTTGGTTCTTGGCTCGAGCTTCGAGATCATCTCGCTCGCCATCTGCCCTTCATGCCTGATATCCGGGCGCCCGCCACTGCGGGCAAGAACATGCCACGTGGCTGCCGAAGTGGACGACAAGGAGCAGGACGCAAAGGAGCCTCCGTGGATGAAGGAGGCGGGCATCGAGTTGGCGCGCTGGTGACCACCGAGCAACAAGAGCCTCGCGGTTTGAGCACGTGCCTCGGACGCCAAGGAAGCAACAGCGCAGGGGCTGGTAGAGCAGGCCAAAGGAGCTGCAGGCAGAGGCGCCGCCAAATCTCAAGTCGCCCAGCAAATCGTGCTCATTATCGCCGAGCTCGCGCTCAGCATGGCGGGGGGCCGCAGGTCGGTCATCAGCGCGGTCTTCGTCGCGGCGATCACCCCAAGCACAGCCGCCCGCGTCGGGGCGGCCATCCAGGCGGGCAAGGACTACCACGAGGCCGCGATGGATCTAAAGGAGGAAGCAAGGGAGGGGGATGCGGTGGACGCAGCGAAGTTGGGCAGCCCACATCTATACGTCTGGAAGGATTTCACCAGGGCGCTCCTCGCGAGTACCGAGGCAGGCCACGCGAGAGACACGCTGACCAAGTACTGGACCGAGAACACCATGAAGCACGACCTCGTGGACGCGGCAACGGACATCAAGCACTTCAGGGGGGGAGTGCCGCAGGGCAAAGAAGCCAAGAAGAAGTCCACGCGCATGGAGGGCAAGGTGCGCTTGCAGCGGGCACTGTCGACGGCGAAGATCTCTCGGGAGCTCGACGGTGCCATCCGCTCGGAGATCGCCAGGCACGGAGGGGAGATCCTGGTGGAAAACAGCCCCACGTGGGGCCATCGAGAGGGACGCGGGAGCGCTCTCGAACAAGCTAGAGCCCAACTAGACGAGGACGAAAGGAGAAGGACGTGTAGCCTAGCGGGTGGTCAGCGTCTGAATGGGTTGGTTTCAAGAGGCCTCGTGAGTAGAGAAGCTGTCCTCGCCTCTTTCGCCTCTTCCCTCTCTGAATCTGCTCTGGAGGGCTCCAGGGGCCGTTTCATCCCCACAGCTAAAATTCAGCCGCATCCTAAGGGACGGGCCAAAGGTAAAGGTAGGGGGAGACAGAATCGCCCCCCTGAGCAAGGGGGAGGCTCGGGGCCGCCTCGCCCCTAGCCCTGTGGTGCGGGATGCCGTGGGGGTCGCTGCGCTATAGGGCGACGCGCTAGTTGTCCCAAGTCTGTCGGGGAAAGTATCGTGTGGGCCGCCACCCTTGCGCCCAGTGCCCATGCCCTGTGGGTCGCCAGGGGGCCGGAGTGATTTCCACCAGTGCCAGTGTGTAGCAAAGTTGCAGCCAGTGAGGCATGCCGCCCAGCGAATCCTAAGGTGGCTTTCGTTCGCCCAGGGATATCAGCCAGTCTCCTCCTCCTCCTCCTCCTTCGCCTCCTCCTCTTCCTCCGCCTCCTCCTCGTTCCTCCTCGTTCCTCGCACCTCGCTCCTCCCTCCTCCCTCCTCTTCCTCCTCGCTCCTCCTCGTCGTCCTCCTCCTCCTCCTCCTCGCTCGTCCTCCCTCCTCCTCGCTCCTTCTGTTCCTTCTCGCTCCTCGTCCTCCTCTTCCTACTATTCATTATCGGTCCTCCGACTCTTTCTCCTCCTCCTCCTCCTGTTCGATTATTTTCCCTCCTCTTTCTCTTCCCTTGCGCTCCTCCTCCTCCTCCTTCTCCTCCTCCTCCTCCTCCATTCCTTCTCCTTGTGAACACGTTTTCCTTGTCGCACCCAAAGGCCGGTCGAAAGGGCGGGCTGGGCGTTTCGCTTGAGGCTTCTTCTTCACTTTGACCCTGAAACCTGGGTATTGGCAGCAGCTTCGCAGTTGGAGGATGGGTGGTTTTCAATGTGCGGCTCTGGCCTTAGCGCCGAGCGCATTCGTTTCAACAAATCGCGAGGATTTCACGGATGATGACGGCGGATTGTTTTCAACATGTGGTTCTCGCATGAGCGCCACCCGCACTCGCTTCGAACATCCTCAAGAGCTTCACGGATGGAGGGTGGGTGGTTTTCAAAGTGTGGTTTTCACTTGAGCACCGCGCGCATTCGTTTCGAGCATGTGCAAAAGTCTCACGGATTGAGGGTGAGCGGTTTGCAACATGTGGCGATCGCTTTAGCGCCGCGCACATTCGTTGTGAATGTTTGCAAACGTTTCATGGATTGAGCGCGTTGTTGGTTTCAATGTGTGGCTCTCGTCTTAGCGCCGCACAAACTCTTCTTCAAACATTTGCAAGAGTTTGACGGGTTCCCCTGGTCATCGTACCGGGCATGGTGTTTCGGAAGGACTCAGGCATGTGAGGACGCAGAAGTTACATGGGTTGTCGGTTATGAGTCCCCAGGACAGGTATCTTGTCACGATTCAGCATCGTCAAAACGCAACGGTCAGGTTGATGTGTGGCGTTCGAAAGCCGAAAATGAAGTTTTTGCACGCTTCAGGGTTTTCAAACGGTTGTTTCTCAACCAGGCAGTTCCTTGAGTGGAACTGACCCTGTCTAGGGGCTGGCGAAGAGGGAACTCAGAGTTTGGGTTTATTCCAAGATCGTTGATGAACCTTGGGTTTACACTGGTTATCCTCTGCCTCCTCCTTCTCTTTTTTTTCTCCTCATCATCACCTTCGCTCCTCCTCTTCTTCTTCCTCCTCCTCCTCCTCCTCCTCTTGCTTGTGCCCTAGGTCCCCCGGGTTCGAGGAGGGCCCCGAGGCGAGCTGACCGCGTGCGGCCGAGCGCGGTCCCCGCGCGCCCCGCGCCGCTCAGCATCCTCTGCCTACCGCCTCCTCCGCCGCTCCTCCACGCCCTCTGCGTTCTCCTCCTCCTCCTCGGCGCTCCCCGCCCTGGGGCCTCCACCTCCTGCCCTTCCTCCTCAACCTCCTCGCTCCTCCTCCTCCTCCTCCTCCTCCTCCTCCTCTTCCTCCTCCTCCTCCTCCTCCTCCTCGTCTCCTCCTCCTCTCCTCACCTCCTCCTCCTCCTCCTCCTCCTCCTCCTCCTCCTCCTCCTCCTCCTCCACCTCCTCCTCATCCTCCTCCTCCTCCTCATCCTCCTCCTCCTCCCCCTCCTCCTCCTCCCCCTCCTCCTCCTCCTCCTCCTCCTCCATCTCCTCTGGCCCGTCCGCGCCGGCGCTGGCGCTCCTCCTCAGGACCCTCGGCCTCTTCCTGCTCGCGGCTCTCCGTCGTGCTCAGTAGCCCTCCTCGCCTCCTCCTTCTCCTCCACTCAACCTTTTCCTCCGCCTCCTCCTCCTCCTCCTCCTCCTCCTCCTCGGCGCTCCCCTCCCTGGGGCCTCCACCTCCTGCTCTTCCTCCTCTTCCTCCTCGCTCCTCCTCCTCCTCCTCCTCCCCCTCCTCCTCCTCCTCCTCCTCCTCCATCTCATCTGGCCCGCCTGCCCGCGCTGGCGCTCCTCCTCATCCTCCTGCTCGCTCGCGCCTCTGTCATGCTCAGCACCCTCCTCGCCTGGCGCTCCCTGGGGCCTCAGGACCCTCGGCCTCCTCCTGCTCGCTCGCGGCTCTGTCATGCTCAGCAGCCCTCCTCGCCTCCTCCTTCTCCACCTCCTCCTCCTCCTCCTCGCCCGCGCTGGCGCCTCCTCCTCCATCTCTCTCCTCTGGCCCGCCCGCGCCCGCGCTGGCGCTCCTCCTCAGGACCCTCGGCCTCCTCCTGCTCGCTCGCGGCTCTGTCGTGCTCAGAGCCCTCCTCGCCTCCTCCTTCTCCACCTCCACCTCTTCCTCCGCCGCCGCCGCCGCCGCCGCCTCCTCCTCCTCCTCCTCCCTCCCCCTCCGCCTCTGCCTCCTCCTCCTCCTCCTCCTCCTCCTCCTCCTCCTCCTCCTCCTCCTCTGGCCCGCCCGCGCTGGCGCGAGCCCCTCAGCCTTTTCCTGCTCGCAGCACTCTGTCTTTGTCTTGTGGAGCCGTCCTCGCCTCCCCCTCCCCTTCATCTTTCCCTCCTCGCTGCTCCTCCTCCTCCTCCTCCTCCTCCTCCTCCTCCTCCTCCCCCTCCTCCTCCTCCTCCTTCTCCTCCTCCTCGCTCATTCCTTCCATTGCCATTTTGGTTCTAGTCCAAGTCCAGAGCAGAGGCTCAATGACCTGGGCGTGGCACAGGGGAGCTGCTTCTCCACCTGCGACTTCTGGCGGCGCGGAGAAGGTGGAGGAGGAGGAGGAGGAGGAGGAGGAGGAGGAGCCGAACAGCCCGTTCCGAGGCACTCCTCGCTGCGTGAGCTCCTGTCGGAGACCATGGGCAAGCATGCGAAGGGGCTTCTCACTTGCCCAACGTTCAGGTATGGGTGGAACTGGAAGTGCCGCACGTTCTGGTTCAGCTGCAGCGCCGCCTTGGTGGCCGAGCATATGTCATGGCGGAGGCCAGGTGCCTCAGTCGCCGCCAGGCACATGGCACTGGGGAGGAGCACCTGGGCGTGTGGGAGCAACCGAAGTCGTCGACCCCTCTGCCGCGATGCGGCGATGTGGGGCCCGACTTTCTCCACGCCGACCTCGCCCAAGCATCGCCGACGTGGCCAGTGCTTCGCCGGTGCAGCTGCGATGCGCCGGCGACGCACAGGCCTTGTGGCGCGAGCTTCCGACGCCATCTGCGGCCCGACGCCATCCGGGAGGCCTCCAAGGTGGGGGGAGGCGGGGCGGGAAGGGGCCAGGAGGCCCCCCCGCTGCGAGGCTCCCCGCCCGGCTCGCGGTCCTGAGTGGTGTCCTGGGCTCAAGCAGTGGCGAAGCGTCCTGGCTCGCCTATGGCCCTACCAAACAATGTTCTAAGAACCTTTTGTGGTTTCCACGTAATGTTCTTAGAACATTTCTGGCTGGGGCCGTCTTGTTTTAACACATCGGGTTTATGTTCTAAGAACCTTGGTTTTGTTCTTAGAACAAGTTTGGGTTTTAAGAACATTTCGTAGTATGACTATAGGAATGCCGGGACGGTCGGTCCCTGCTCAACTCCCGCTCCTGGGGCGCCCCGGTCGGCCGCGGTGGCGCGCGCGCGGGCTGGGCACGGCCTTCTGCCGCGCGCTGCGCCGGGGCGGCGGGGTGCCGCGTCGGGGCGGCCTAGTCTCGAGTCGGGCATGTCCTTCTACAGCAGGACGATTTCAACATCATGTTCAGCTGTTTGCGGAGTCTTTTTGGGCATTGTCTGCTTATTGTTTCTTTGTTTCTGCCAACATCCGCCTGTAGGAGGACATGCCCGACCTAAGCCTGGTCTCCCCTGCCGCGGGATTCCGGTGTTCCCCCCCCCACCCCCGCCCCAGTTCCCCCGGCTGGCCCCCCTTGCCCTTCACCTGATGGCGGAGGCGGCAGGGCGCGCAGGGGGCCCAAATCCCCCGTAATATCTAATACAAAGCGCCCCCAACACATTTCAGGGCGACAGGCAATAATTCTAAGCTGAACACGGGGTGGGAAGAGGTTCCGCCTGTCATGGTTTGTTTCTCCTCCTCCTCCTCCACCACCTCCTCCTCGGCCTTCTCCTCCCTCCTCCTCCTCCCCCTCCTCCTCCTCCTCCACCTCCTCCTCCTCCTACTCCTCGTTGGGACAGCTGGGCCCTGGCGAGGGACGCCGCCTCAGGGGGTTCCACCATGGGCCCCCCGAGATCTGCGTTCCCACCCTCGAGCCGCCCCCGCGCGCAAGCAGCCCACGGCTCACGGCTCACGGGTCGAGCCGCCCACGGCGGGCGACCCCCTTTTCAGGAGGCAAAGAAGCACACAGACACAATTCTTCGTCGATTCCCCAGAACAGATGGGAAAATAGGGGAAGTGGGGGGAAGACCCCAGAACATGTGGGAAAATATGGGGAATATTGTTATTTGTGTGTCTTTATTTGTGTGTCCTGGGGCCCCTTCACCTTTTCGGCTCGAGCTGGCTCGGCATGCGCGTCCAGTCCGGCGTCGTGGGAGGAGATCGGCTTTGCGGGAGCCTCTCAGGGGTGCAGACACCTCTCTCCGCTGTCGGGAAATCACCGCCTGAAGTACACATTGTCCTGAGTAGACCCCCGACGCGCGCAGCTTCTCATGCGAGGCCATGGCCTCACCCGCCTCGCCCTTAAGGGGCCCGGGCGCATGCCCGCACAGGCGATCCGGTTCCGTTTTCGTTTCTCAGGGGTGCAGCTCGTGGGCGAACAAGACATCCGTATCCGCGGCCCTGCGGGCCGGGCCCTTGGGCGAGGACTCCGCGGACGCAGTGCGTTGCCTCGCGGATGCCCCGCGCGGGCCTTATCCGTGCGACCGCATCTCCACGGGATCGCGCCTGGGAATCTAAAAACCGCGAGGGCGAAACGGAAATATTCTCGGCGCTGCCCACAGCCTGATGCGGGAAGCGGAAGGACGAGACCGCGGAGCTGCGCCGCGAGCTGGAGGCCCCCCCACGGCCCGCAAGGGCGAGGTGGCTGCGGGAGGGCATCGCACGGCCCGCTTCGCCGGCAGGTGGCGAGTGGCCGTAAATCAGGAGGGGAAAAACACACACAGACACAATTAATCGTCGACCCTCAAGAAAATATGGGAAAATATGGGAATTGGGCGGGAAGACAAAACACAGAAAATATGAGAAAATATGGGGCATCATTTTATTTGTGTGTACTTATTTGTGTGTCCTTGTGCCCCTTGATTCAAGGGTCTTGCGGTAGCTTCGGCGCAGCCGCACGCGGCGCGCCGCGCGCCGACGCCACGCGCCGACGTCGCGCCCCGCGGCAGGAGGCCCCGCCGGGGCGCCGCAGGCGGCGCCAGCCGGCTCCGCTGGCGCGGAGGTGATCCGCGACGTCGGGCCCCGCGGCGGCGGGCGGGAGCGGCGAGAGCGCGAGCGGGCGTCTCGGGGCGTCGCGGCCTCGGGGTGTCGAGGGGCGTCGAGCAGGCGTCCAGGCCCCACGCTGGCAGGTCCATGAGAGTGCTGCCACTGCTCATGGGGGTCTTCAACCCGTTGTCCGCACTGGGGTCCAGGGCCGAGGACATAGCCGACGTGGGCACGCAGACCAAGGCCCGGCCTCGGACGGGGCTTTTCGCCGACTCCGGGGCGGGGGCCGCCGCCGCACGGGGCACGCTCTGTGCCGGTGCGGGGCCGCCGTCTCTGTCTCCCGCCTCGTCGAGGAGAGGCGGGGCGCGTGGTGGGCGACGCGACGGCGCCGCAGCCCAGTACGGAGGCGACGGGCGAAGGGCCTTGGCATCGCTCGGACGTGTGCATGTTTCCTTCGGCGAGGGCCATCGAGGAGCATCCTTGATCATTTGGCGACAAAACCACCCGCGAAACCGACAAAAAACACAGGGAATGGACGTCCGAGCGATGGCCAGCGGCGGCTCCCGCTTGATCCAGGGGCGGGGCGCCTTCCCGTTCCTGTCGAGGGCGCCAGCGTGGCGTGGAGTCAGGGCCGGGCGCCGCGCGGGGCTCTCCGGCGTTGGTGTGCGGCTGAGGGACTGCTGGCGCTGCATGTGGCCTCCCATCGAGGGCGGCCCCGGGGCCGAGGCTCCCCGCGGCGCCCCGCCGGCGGCGACGGCGCCGCCCGGCCCTCTCCGATGCCATCTCCATGGGGCACCCCGCGAGGCCGGGGCTCCGCCGCTCGTGCGCCGCGCAGGGCCGCCGCGGCGCCCCCGCCCTCGCGCGGCGGGCGGCTTTCTTGGCGGGCGGGGGGAGAAGCCGCGCGGAGGGAAGGGAGGGGAAAGGGGAGCGGGGGCGGAGGAGGGAGGCGAAGGCGGCGGCGGCGAGGGGGGATAAGACAGAGGAGGGGGGGAGAGAGAAGCCCCCCCCGCCCGGCCGCGCGCCAAGGCTCGGCGCGGGCCTCCAGGGCCCTCCGGGGGGGGGGGCGCTGGCCCGCCACTCCCGGGTGCCTCGGCGGCTCCCGCTTGATCCAGGGGCGGGGCGCCCTTGCGTTCCTGTCGAGGGCGTCAGCGTGGCGTGGAGTCAGGGCTGGGCGCCGCGCGGGGCTTTCTGGCACAGCGTGCGGCTGAGGGACTGCTGGCGCTGCATGTGGCCTCCCATCGAGGGCTATCGCTGAGCGTTCATGCTCTGAGAGACGGCCGTTCTAGCGACGGCATCGCACGCGTCCCCGTTCTCCATCGTGGGGTCCCGTCGCTCTCCCTGGCCACTCTTCCTGTTCACAGCGTTCTTTCGGCGTCACCCCAACATACTTATACTGTATGCGCGTCGCCCCGCCGGGGGCGATGCGCGCACTGAGAAATCTTGTAGTACATGCGTCGTGGCGGGCGCTTTCTGGCCACACCGTTCGGGAAACGATATATTACAAGATGGGTATACTATATGTTTGGGTCGGACGCTCGCCTCCAAGGGGAACGCATACTACCAGCCTTGTGCATCCCATTCTTCGATTACATCATCGACTTGTGGCCCCCCCCCTGCTGATCGAAAACCTCCTTATCCTCCGCCGCGTCCTCCCTTGAGCAGCCGCCCCCCGAGCGGGACGCACTTCTGCGCGCCAATCCCCCTCCCCGCCACCCCCCCTCCTCCTCCTCCTCTTCCTCCTCCTCCTCCTGTTCCTCCTCCTCCTCCTCCTTCTCCACCTCCATTCCTTCTCCTTCTAGATAACTCCTCCCTGTCGCACCCCGAGGCTGGTTTTTAGGGCGGGCCGGGCGTTTCTCTTGAGACTTCCTCACCATTCTCGCTCTGAAGCTTAAACAGCGACAGCAGTTTCACATATGGACGGCGGGTGGTTTTCAAAATGTGGCTCTCGCCTTAACGCCGCGCGCATTCGTTTTCTTCTACAAAGAACGGATTGAGGGCGGGTGGTCGCCTTAGCGCCGCGCACATTCGTTTAACACAAGTTACAAGAGCTTCACGGATTGAAGGCGGGCCGTTTTCAAAATGTGGCTCTCGCCTTAGCGCCGCGCACATTCGCTTACACATTTTGCCAGAGTTTCACGGATTGAGGGCGGGTGGTTTTCAAGATGTTGCTCTCGCCGTAGTGCCGCGCACATTCGCTCCAACAAATTGCAAGAATTTCACGGATTGAGGGCGGTCGGTTTTCAAAATGTGGTTCTCGCCTTAGCGCCGCGCGAATTTGTTTACAACAGTTGCAAGAGCTTCACGGATTGAGCGCGTTTCATTATAAAATGTGGTTCTCGCCTTAGCGCGCGCACATTCGTTTACAAATTTTGCAAGAGTTTCACGGATTCCCATGATCAACGCACCAGAAATTGTGTTTTGGAAGGGTTCCGGATTGTGCGGGCGCAACAGTCTCACCAGCTTCGAACTTATCCCTATCCCTAAGATTGACACGCCGAAAGGCGGTGGCAATCTTAGGGATGCGCCTTCAAACACTGAGGGAACCCCTAAGCTTGGCATCGTGATGGGGCGATGCCCAGCATAGGGATAGGGATATGTTCCAGGCTGGTAAAAGTTATGTTGATTCGCGGTGCTGAAATAGCAGAAGTGGCTCTCTGGCACAAATCCGGATCGTCAAGACGTAGCAGTCAGGTTGATACGTGGCGTCGAAATCCCGAGAACAATGTTTTGGCATGCTTCAGGATTTTCAAGCGGTTGTCTTCCAACAAGGCTGTTCCGTCAATGGAAATGAACCGTTGTGGGGGCATATGACGAGGGAGCTTGGAGTGAGGGTTAACCCCCACATCGTTGATGACTCTTGGTTCTACACTGGTCCTCCTCCCCCTCCTCCTCCTCCTCCTCCTCCTCCTCCTCCTCCTCCTCCTCCTCCTTCTCCTCCTCCTCCTCCTCCTCCTCCTCCTCCCCCTTCCTCCTCCTCCTCCTCCCCCTTCCCCGCTCTCTGGCGGGACCCGTGCCGGGGGCCAGGTGCCTCGAGAACGCCGCGGGGACCGAGGGCCCCGCGGCGCCGAAGGAGGCCGTCCTCGTGGCGGGCTGAGGGCCCGGCGGCGCCTGTCCGGGGCGGGACTCGATCGGGCTGGACCGATTCCCAGGCAGGGTCGCGTCGGAACAAAAATCGGGGCGGCAAGCTGTTCACCATTTTCCGCCCATGGGGGCCCTCGCCGGGCCCCGGGGCCGTCAGAAGACGATGCACGATGAAAGACCGGCCCCGGGGAAGGGGTCTGGATTTCCGGGGATGCCGTACACAGTGGGGGCCAGTGCCAAGGAACACTTTGCTTGTCTCCAGGGTGCCCTGGGTTTCTTGCGTTTCGATGGTTTTGCGATGGAATGCGTGGCGCTCCCACACCAAAACCAAAAGTCAATGGACGTCCTGGGGTCTCAGGGTTGGGTTTCTTGTGGAAGGTTTCTTGTGGACGGGCCCCTACCGTATTGAAAAAATCAGGACGTCGGATGTCTGGTTTCGGCAGGAGGGAGAGCATCGTGCCCCGCAGCGCCGCCTGGGGCCCCCACTTTGGGTGGCCACAAGTCTGGAGCTCAAAGCTCACACGCAGCGATGTGGCAGCATTCAGATCCCGCCCTGCTCCTCGGCCAAAAGTCGAAGAAGAAAAAACGCCATAAAAATAAAACTGTGGCGCTCCGCGCGGATTTCTTGGCTCTGCACTGGTCCCCCCCGGCGACGCCTCCGGCGCAGCCCCTGGCGCGCTCCAGGCGCCGGGGAGGGGGGTCCAGCGCGGCTCGAGAAAATCCGCACGGAGCGCCAAAAGTTAATGTTTATGGCCTTTTTCCTTTTTCTTAAAACCCTGGAGGAGGAGGAGGAGGAGGAGGAGGAGGAGGAGGAGGAGGAGGAGGAGGAGGAGGAGGAGGAGGAGAGAGGAGGAGGAGGAGGAGGAGGAGGAGGAGGAGGAGGAGGGAGGAGGGAGGAGGAGGAGGAGGAGGAGAGGAGGAGGAGGAGGAGGAGGAGGAGGAGGAGGAGGAGGAGGGGGGGGGGGAGGGGGAGGGGAGGAGGAGGAGGAAGAAGAAGAAGAAGAAGGGAGAGAGAGAGGAGGAGGAGGAGGAGGAGGAGGAGGAGGAGGAGGAGAGGAGGAGGAGGAGGAGGGGAGGAGGGGGAGGAGGAGGAGGAAGAAGAGGGGGAGGTGTGGGGGGGGCCGGCGTCCCTGGGGAGGGGGAGTTCCCGAGGCAGCCCGAGGGCCCGACGCCGGCCCGGGGAGAGACGGGGGGGGAGAGGCCCAAGCCACTCAAGCGGTCATGGAAACATCATGGCGGGGGGCGTTCCACACTCTTCGGCGTAAGGCGCGGGCGTGTTCCTCTTCGGGAGGAGTAATTCAAAAGTAGTCAAATGGTACCGGAGAGAGAGACCCCAATCAGGGCTATAGGACTAGGGGGCTGTAGGGCTATTGAGCTGTAGGGCTATAGAGCTATAGGGCTATACAGATAGAGTTGTAGGGCTATAGAGCTATTGGGCTATAAGGCTATAAGGCTATAGGGCTATAAGGCTATAGGGCTAACGGGCACCCCCGGGCACCCCCCTCGGGCACGCCCCGGCACCCAGGCACCCCCAGGCACCCCCCGGGCACCCGGGCCCCGGGCACCCCCGGGCACCGGGGTCGGGCGTGTTCCTCTTCAGGAGGAATATTCAAAAGTAGTCAAACAAATCGTCGGGGGACGATTGTTTAAGTATTATCTGTCTATTTTTGTGTATGTTTGACTATGTTTATTTTTCCTCGCAAATCGACCTGTAGGGGGACAGTCCCGACTTATTCATTGGGGCCGTGGAAACATCACGGCGGGAGGCGTTTCACATTCTTCGGCCTCTAGGGTCATGATGTTCCAACCTGCTTTAGCCTTGATCACCAGAAAGAAGTTCGAGCACCAACAAAGTATCGAAACTCGAGGGTTTTCACGCGTCGGGCCCTGGGAGACACTTTTTCGAAACTCTTTCGACACTTTTCGGTGTGCTCGACACTGGTTCTGGGATGTGGCCCTGAAGTACGTTGGGAGCAGCATAACTCTTGGATCCTTCTCCAGTCCCCTGGGCCGTCAAATCACGGCCCAGGGCCAGAAGCCAGCCTCGGGGCACGGGTCCACGCCGCCGGGGGCCTACGTCGTGAAAGACTCACGACGTCGGGGGTCTGGGGGGAGGAGGGAGCGGGGAGGGCCCAGACTTCGGGCGGGTTGTTTCTGGCAGCTCCAGCGCCTCGCCGCTGTCGAGCCGGCGTGCGCTGCTTTCGCTGGCGACGCGGGTCATAAGCCGGAAGCCGATTTTGCTGGCGCTGGTTTCGCCCGTTCCAGTTTCGCCAGAGGTTGGCTTCGCCGTGGTCGGGAGGGAATGAGGGAGGGGGGGGAGGGAGGGGGGGAAGGGGGGAGGGAGGGACGGGGGAGGGAGCCGCTGGGGCTGGTTTCGTTGGTGGCTGGTCTCGCAAGGGCTGGCTTTCGCCAGCGGAGAAGTGCGCCACGGCGAGGGGGGCCCGGGATAACGCGCCAGTCGGGCGGGGTCCAGGGCCCCAGCCAGCGGGTCGGCGAGACCAGTCGGGCGAAGCCAGCGGGTGGGTCGGCGAGACCAGCCTAAAGTCGGGCATGTCCCTCTAGAGGGCGAAAATTCAAAAATAGTCAGAATAGTCAGGGAACGATTCTTGACTATGTTTGGTAATTTTCTTGCATGTTCTGAATATTTGTAATTCTTAGTCCAAACTCCGTCTGTAGGGGGACATGCCCGACCTAAAACCAGCCGGCGAAGCCAGTTTCGGCGAAACCAGTCGCGGGCGAAACCAAGCGGGCGAAGCCAGCCATGCGAAACCAGCCGCGGGCGATCGGGCGGTGGGGCCAGAAGCCTGAGAAGTATTTGTCGGCCCCGCTTGTTTTCGAAAATGTATCACATCCACCCCTGGAAGTTATTCCCCCGGCCGCTGAATTTCATAATGTGGTTCTCGCTTCAGCGCGGCGCGCAGTCGGTTCCAAGGTTCACAGCAGCTTCATAGAAGGAGGGCGGTTTTTTTTAGGACGTGGCTATCGCCATGACGTCGCGCACATTACGTGGCTACCGCCATAGCTTCGCGCACATTCGTGTTCAAAGCTTGCAAGAGCTTCACGGATGGAGGGCGGGCCCTTTTTCAGAACGTGGCTATCGCCATAGTGTCGCGCGCAATCGTGTTCAAAGTTTGTAAGAGTTTCACGGGCGGATGTCATTTTTTCCAGACCGTTAGTTTTGCCATTGTCGTGCGCATTTGTTTTAAACATTGACAGCAGCTTCATGGATGGAGGCCAGGTCTTGAGCATAATGTTGTTCTCGCCGTAGCGCCGCGCGCATTCGTTCTCAATGTTTGAGAAAGTTGCACGAGTGGAGGACGGCTCCTTTTTCAAAATGTGTCTCTCGCCCACGCGCCGCGCGCTTTTGTTTCATACGGCTGAAAGAGTTTCACGCGTGGAGGGCGGGTCCTTTTCATACTGTTTCTTCGGCCTTAGCGCCCCGCGCATTCGCCGTCAGCGGTTGCAAGATGCTTTTTTGATGGACGGCGGAACCATTTTCATATGTGGCTCTCGCTTTAGCGCCGCGCACAGTCGTCTTCAATTTTGGCAAAGCTTCACGGATGGATGGCGAGTCTTTTGCAAATGTTGTTATCGCTTGTGCCTCGCATATTCGTTTCAACATGTTGAGAGTGTTTCACGGATGGATGGTTTGTTTGTTAATGTGGCTCTCGCCTAAGCACTGCGGACATTCGTCTCAAAAGTCTGATAGCGCTTCGCGGATGGAGGGCGTGACCTTTTTCCAGAATGTGGTTATCGTTTCAGCGCCGCGCACATTGGTGGTAAAAATGTACAAGCGATCCATGGGTTATCGGCGGGTCCTTTCCAGAATGTTGCTCTCGCTTTTGCACCGCGCCCGTTCGTTTCCAAAGTTGGCTAAAGCTTCGCGGATGGAGGGCGGATCTTTTCTCGACATGTGGTTCTCGCCCTAGCGCCGCGCGCATTCGCACGACACGTTTGCCGGAGCTTCACGGATGGAGGGCGGGCCTGTTTCACCCGCATTCGTTTGCAAAGTTTGCAAGGATATCGCAGATGGAGGGCGGCCCCTTCTCAACATGTGTTTCTCGGTTTCGCGCCGCGCGCGTTCGCTCCAAAGTCCTAAAAAAGAGCTTCGCGGGTGGAAGACGGGCCCTTTGGAAACTGCTGCCCTCGCCGCAGCGCCGCTCACGTTCGTAGCACAAAACCTGAGAAGCGCTTTTACGGATGGAGCGCGGGGTCCTTTGTCTCAGAATGTGGATCTCGCCTCAGCACCGCGCACATTATTTCGCCCGGATCGCTTGCGAGAACTTCGCCGATGGAGGGCGGGTCTTTTTTTCCAAGTGCGGCTCTCGGCTCAGCGCCGCACGCAGTCGTCTTCACCTTGGCACCGCTCGGACGTGTGCATTTTTCCTTCGGCGAGGACAATCGAGGAGCATCCTTGATCATTTGGAGAAAAAACCACGCACGGAACCGAAAAAAACACAGGGAATGGACGTCCGAGCGATGGCGAGTCACAATTTGAAGTGGCTTTCCAGGCGGGCCCTTGTCAGAATGCGGTTCTCGCCCCAGCGCCCAGCGCCAAGGCATCGCCGAACGACGGGTCGCGCTACAAAGCGCCTTCCGACGCTAGTCGCACCAGCCGGGGCGCCGCCCCAACAGACCGACACCCCACCAGCCGCAGCAACCAGGGCAGGCTACCCCAGACCCCCTCGAGTTATGAAAAAATCACGACGGGAGGTTTTTCTTTTTTGGGGCCTCTGGTGGCCCTTTTCGGCCCTCGGGACCGTCAAAAAACGACTCGGGACGAAAAACTGGTCCCAGGGAATGGGTCCAGACCACTGGGGGTCGACGTCATGAAAAAAACATGACGTCGGGGGTCTGGGTACCACGGGCCAGCGGACGACAGGAACCCGAGGCCCGTGGGAGCCAGACCCAGAATGACCCCACCGGCCCACCAGTGGGCCCCCTTCTGA